>JANHFT010006568.1:32346-51699 GCA_032467955.1 Pseudoxenodon macrops
GGCGGGCAGGCGGGTGGGAGGGGAAGGAAAGAAGGAAGGAAAAGGGGAAGGGGGTCCACAAAGTACCTCTTCTTGCAAATGGCCAATATCGATTTCCCATGGAGCGCCACGAAAGATTTCCAGGGGTGGCTCCCATCCGTTGTGAAACTTTGGAACATATCTTGGGATGTTGGCATCTCTTGGCCATTCAGCTCTTGAAACACATATTAAAAATAAGTTTATTTTCTAGGGAGCAAGAGCATATGCAGCCCTTTCCCATTTTAGACTATGATTACTAGTTCTCAAAGCTGAGCATCTTCTTGGAACACCAGCATTCTGATTGCTTAGATCACCAATGACCTTACAAAGCTAGATACAAAACAACCATTGCTCAAAACATGGATAACCATCCCACTTCCGGTTGTGGTCCACAAGTGCTTTTGGGATCTCTATGGTTTTAAATTCATGAGGAGAGGCGCTAGCCAGGAAGAAATGTTAATAATGTGTACTTCATTGCTAAGGACCTCACTTTTTAAATCAGGGAAATTCTTGCCTTCAGTCTACATTATTTCTGTTCAGATAGCATTTTAGGGAATTTTGCCTTTCACCAACTTCAGTCAAGAAAGATATGAAATTTCCTGTGAGCACCATGGCGATCTGATGTCCTGCTAGTAACAGGAAGACTGGATGCAGATGACAAAATTTTTGGAGGAAGGAGAGATTGTTGAGATTATCCGCATGACTCTGGACAACCACTCCTTGTGAGTAGACCAGGGAAACTACTGTTTTGCAGTCAGCTTATGAGTTGGGGTTCCATCAAACTCACCTTCACAATGGAACTTTCTATGGATGTTAAGCTTAACTGAGACTCATTTCCTAATCACTTTTTGGATATATATTTATATTTTTACTGACCCTTTGGATCAGCAAGATTTAGTTGTATTCACTGGATGACTCCCCTTCTCCTTAGAGGAAGATAATATAAATTTGATTTTAGTTTTGTTGAATGAGACCCAAAGTTGCTTGTGAGATTGTTGGTCATATAAATTAGATAAATAAAAATAACTAATTTTCAATTATGCATTAAAAGGGTATTTAGAATATGGATTTTGGAAAGTTAACAATGGTTTAAGGGTCCACATAATATTTTGAATATTGTGTGAGGAATATTCCTCTGTCAAAACTTTGATAAAATAGGTGAACTTGATAAGATGGGCACAACATGTTGCAATGATGCTAGAGAACAAGAACAGCTGCAACAGATAATTTTGAAATTATTTTGAAGGGGGACTTATGTTGTGATAAAAAACAAGAAGGATATAGAGAAAGATATAGACATACAAATGGAACTAATAAATAAAACAGACAAATATTCTCTAAAGGAGATATACAACTTTTGAACCAGGAAATGGACTTTGATAATTTTTTATTACTACGGTACATATACAAAAGAACTCTATTAAGATCTTGTAAGATTCTATTGGAGGGGACAAACAAAAGGATGGATGTTATTTATTGGATACACAAAAGAAATCTGTTAACGTTCTGAAAGAATTGCGGCTCCAACATGAATAAAAAACTAGCTCTGGGACTCTTTCAAGGGACTAAAAATGAGACTCTTAAAAAGTCAGGGAAGGTTTACGAAATTAGCTTATTCAATCAGAGCTAAAAAGAGAAAAAATGGTTGTATCTGGTTTCCTTTACTGGACTTTTGGAAACAAAGAACAATTGACAAACCATTTGGATTTTGGTTTTACTTATGAGATGTGCTATGGAGCGAAGAGAAATTATGTATTTAGAGATGGAGATAAAATATTAAAATTGCCTTTAGTTGCTGGGATGAAGGGCAAGGTTAATCTTTGTTTCTTTTCTTTCACACTTATTTTTCTTTTTGTATTTTATTGTTTGTATTTTTAATAGTTTTTGTTTGCTGTTGCTTTTATTGTTTTCAATCATAAAATTAGTCTGGAAGAATCCTTCCTTGGGTTCCTCTTCCGCTTTGCTTTATTTACATACCTTGACCTTGTCCAAGTCTCTCCTAAGGATTCCCACAATGCCATTTCCTTTGGTGTTAGGTGCCCTTTCAGAAAATCTGTAGTATCCTTTGAAAGAAGTGGACTGATGACAGACCTTGCAAATTCAGGGCCTCCACTGCTGTTAACAATCTGGATTACAAACAAGAAATCACAAATGAGAATTTCCAATAATCTTTTGTGGTTAAAGCATTTGGAAGTATCAATCTTTAGGCCTTTTCAGGTAGTTCTTGACTGATGACCACAATTGAGCCCAAAATTTCCATTGCTACGTGAGACAATTGTCAAGTGAATTTTTCCCCATTTGATGACCACAGCTGTTAAGTCAATCACTGCATTTGGTAAGTTAGTAACACGGTTGTTAAGTGAATCTGGCTTCCCCATTGACTTTACTTGTTGGAAGGTTGCAAAAGGGGATCACGTAACTCTGGGAAACTGCAACTGTCATAAATACATGTCAGTTGCTAGGCATCCAAATTTTGATCACATGACCATGAGGATGCTACAGTAGTCATAAGGGTGAAAAATGGTCATAAGTCACTTTTTTCAGTGGCATTGTAACTCTGAACAGTCACTAAATAAATGGCTGTAAGTCGAGGACTCCCTGTACTTAAACTGCTTGATTAGGAAAAGATCTGGAAATCAAAGCTTAGCCATGGACTTTTACTTCCAGGTTGGTGCCATGCCAAGATATTATTTTAAATAGTACTTGGGTGATAAATAGGAGGTAATGTACTGTTTCCTGGGATGCTAACAGCATGTTTACTTTTCTAAAGTCGATATTTGCAGTACAGACACAATTGAGTGCAAAATGCACTACGCTACTCAGGTGAATGGGTTGGTGCCATCTAGGTCCTTCAAAGAATGTGTTATGTTAAGAATGTTGCCATTTGTCATGAGCCTTTTAACCTCCTAGGTTACTACTTTGGAATACTGTAAATCAATCCCTAATCTGGAATAGATGAATCATTAAACAGGCTAGAAAATGTAATACTTGTCAAAAACATGCCTAATGCTGGTTTAGTTACCCTTCCCAAACCTATTCCCAAAAATTACATGCAACGGTTAGAATTCAGGGAATCAGAAGTCAACATATCTGGATGCCATTAGATGAGGAATGCTGGATTAAAATTTATTGAATAAGGGAGAAGGTAATTTATACCAGTTCCAGTGGTCCAAACAGGAAATGGACTAATTCTGAAGCACTTGGATTCTGAATATGTTTTTTCAGTTTGACCTGAGAAGAGAAGAAAAACAAGTTAAACCTAAATCTATTTTATATTCAACTATGTTATAAAACTGTTCAAAAATGAAATGCAAAAAAAAAAAAAAATTAGCAACTCCAAGAAATGCCCAAGAAAAAATCTACTATATTTCAAACCCAGATGGTGTAAACTATTTCTCTCTAAAGTAACATAAATCATATATTCAGGTTCTTGTACAAAGTCAAATTAGGTACTGTATTATGACTCTACCTTATTCCCATGATCAAGTGAGCAGTTGGCCTCTTGGCATTAGATCAACTATTACAGGAATTACTAAGATTAACTTGATCCCACTTAATCTAGAAGAATTCCTTTGAGGTTTCTAAGGAACATACAGTTATATCGTTAGTCAAACATTGTTTAATTAGCAAGAGCTTGTTTAAATTGTATAATGGGTTTGCTTTAGTGCAACTGCATTGACTGTAGTCAACTGGGCAGCCAAAGCTTGAATCTTTTGCAATACAGCACCTGAAAGAGCTACATTGCAAACGAAATCCTATGAGTTGCTTTGTTCATTGGTATTGATATGGGAGACAGATCTATTCCTTATATGGAAAAAATGTACTACCTTGTTGCTATTTTCACAAGACTCAATAGATAGATAGAAGCAGTCTGACAACTGCTTGTGTAGCCTTGACACTTCTCCCACTCGGCAAGAACTAGCATAACATTGTAGTAAATCACAGCGTGTCACTTTCTGTGAGATGGGCTGCCATATGAGTAATTCTCGACTTACAACCATTTGTCGAATGACCGTTAGAAGTTACAACAGCACTGAAAAAAGTGACTTATGACTGTTTTTCACACTTACAACCATTGCAGCATCCACATAGTCCAAAATTCAGATGCTTGGCAATTAGCAACAATATTTATGAAGGTTGCAGTGTCCCAGGGTCATGTGATCATCCGCTGATAAGTAACGGGGAAGCCAGATTCACTTAACAACTCTGTTACGGTAGTAACTTAACAACTGTAGTGATTCACTTAACAATTGTGGCAAGAAAGGTTGTGAAACAGGGCAAAACTCATTTAACAACTGTCTCGTTTAGCAACGGAAATGTTGAGCTCAATTGTGATTTAAGTTGAGGACTCTATACGTTTGTTTGATTAATAAATAAACAAGTAACACAACATAGTAAAAATCAGATGTTGTATCCATTCTTCCATTTGTCTACCTACCCATCTACTTGGGATTATTTCCTCCAAGAGTGCAAGACGCTTTACAAGGCACTCCTCCTTCTTTTCCCACATAGCATCCTTATCAGGCAGGGATTGCTAAGGAAGAAGGAATTTCTAGGACTGATGGTAAATTTGAACCTGCTTGCCAAGTTCCGTAACAATGCCTGAACCACCATATCCCACTACCTCTTATATGACACATATGGTAAGGTTGCCTTAAGATTTGCACAGTAACATGTATGCAAGTTACCGTATTTTTCGGACTATAAGATGCACCGGTGTATAAGACGCACCAAGATTTCAAAGAGGTAAGTAAGAAAAAACAAAGTTTTTGTCCTCCCCAGCCCTAGGAGCAGTCTGCAGACTTCCCAAACCCTCTGTGTATCCTGTTTTTTTGCAAAAACAGGCCCGTTTCCCCCCGTTTTTGTGAAAAACAGGGTGCAAAGAGGGTTTGGGAACATATAGTGTACATATAGTGTCTCTCTGAGGGTAATTCTCAATGCATCTAATGAAATGGATTAGATGACACAAAAACTAATGCTTGAGTTTGTGACTTTTTAAAGTGTCAGCTTCAGTACATCACCTTGTGCTATTTTTTGTAACTTTGTAAAGTTGCTTACTACTTTCTCCACTCTTTGACTATATAAGCATAATATTTGGTTGGTTTCCAATAACAGCATGAAACAAGGAACTATGCCATTATCTATCTATTTGAGGCAAGGGAAAATTATACTCAACATCCTTTGCTTCTTACCAGGAGATTTAGTGCCAGTTTGATTTTCTGAAAGCAGTCAAGAAACTCGGTTTCATGTGGAGGTCTTGCGCGCAGAGTCAGAACTCCCTCTTTAGACCAAAAGATAATAAACACATTTTTTTAAAAAAAGATACTCCCGTGCATAAAGAAACATTAAGGTGACATGCTAACCATAATAATCTACATTTCTTGAGGGCACTTAGTGCTTGAAATACCAATCTAGTCCAACTGGGTGCCCTTCAGTGCAATGGGTTGTAACTTCCATCATTCCACAGCCAGCATAACCGGCGGGGTTGGCCAGAAGCTCTGCTATCTGTTAATGGCAGGATCTGTAGTCCTATATATTTAGAGTCTCCATATGAGAAAAGGCTGAAGCAGTCTATAAAGCAAAAGCCACCTAACCCTATCAAGTATATTTAAAGGCTATCTGTAAAAACACTGATGGTCAAAATACTGGTATATTTTTCCTTCATGTTCTAAGGCTAATGATCAGAAACAGAGCTATATGGGTTGGGAGTTGCTTGGTTCTCAAAGGCCTTATCAGCAAAACTAAATATTGACCCAGTCCCTTGGGACACACTGAGAGATAGATTTTTCTCATTGGAGACATTGGAGGTCTTTAACGATGCCTTTTATTATATCTTTATATGCTTCGGTTATTGTTTCCTAATTAAAAGAGCATCACTGTTTACTCTACAGGAAGAAATAAATCATTGAACTTGTACCCAAGTCACAATGGTGGAAAAAAGTGGCCCCACCCTGACAGTGAATGGCCAGCGTTTCTTCCCTCCGCCTCAAAATCTAAGATGACAAGACTAAGAAAGCTAGAAATGAAAAGAGGACCCTTATTGGTCTTGATCCAGTGGCTTTATTTTTGAACAGGAAGAGAGGAACAGAGCGAGGAAAGAGGTGAGTGGGATTCAGAACTGACCTGGAAGTCAGTATTTGAACTGGATCCTTCAAACCTGATGGGATAGGTTGTACAGTGCATTCAGAAAGTATTCAGATCCCCCCCCTTCACTTTTCAATATTGTTATGCTGCAGCCTGATTCTACAGTTGTTGAAATTCATTCTTTTCTCATTAATTTCCACTCAGTACCCCATAATGACAAAGTGAAAACAGAATTTTAGAGATGTCTATAAACTTATATAAAAAAAAAGAAATATCACATTGGTATAAGGATTCAGACCCTTCACTTAGTACTTTGTTAAAGCATCTTTGCCAGCAATTACAGCCTTGAGTCTTTTTGGGTATGATGTGACAAACTTTGCACACCTGGATTGGGGGATTTTCTGCCATTCTTCCTTGCAAATCCTCTCAAGCTCAGTCAAGTTGGATAGCGACCATCAGTGGACAGCCATTTTCAGGTTCCTCTATAGATACTCAATAGGGTTCAAGTCAGGGCTCTGGCTGGGCCATTCTAGAACATTCACAGAGTTGTCCCGAAGGCATTCCTGTGTTATCTAGGCTGTGTGCTTAGGATTGTTGTCATGTTGGAAAGTGAACCTTCGACCCAGTCGGAGTTCCTGAGCGCTGTAGAACAGGTTTTTACTGAGGATATCCCTGTGCTTTGCTCCATTCAGCTTTCCCTCAACCCTGACCACTTTCCTAGTCCCTGCTGCTGAAAAACACGCCCACAGCACGATGTTGCCACTACCATGCTTCACTGTTGGGTTGATATTGGGCAGGTGATGAGCAGTGCTTGGTTTCCTCCAGACACAATGTTTAGAATTGAGGCGAAACAATTCAATCTTGCTTTCATCAGACTAGAGAATTGTTCATCACAGTCTGAGAGTTCTTCAGGGGCTTTTTTGTAAACTCCAAGCGGGCTTTTATGTGTTTTGCACCGAGGCGAGGCTTCTGTCTGGTCATTCTGCCATAAAGTCCAGATCGGTGGAGGGCTGCAGTGATGGTTGTCCTTTTTGAACTCTGACCCATCTCCGCACAGGATCTCTGGAGGTCAGTCAGAATGATCATCGGGTTCTTGGTCACCTCTCTTATTAAGGCCCTTCTCCCCCGATTGCTCAGTTTGACCGGGTGACCAGCACTTGGAAGAGTCCTTGTTGTGCCAAATTTCTTCCATTTGAGAATTATGGAGGCCGCTGAGCTCTTAGGAACCTTCAGTGAAGCATACATTTTATTATAGCCTTCCCCAGATCTGTGCCTTGCAATAATCCTACCTTTGAGCTCTGCAGGCAGTTCCTTTGACCTCATGGCTTTTGCTCTGCTACAGTAAGCCTTGTCAGCTTTGAGGCCTTCTGTAGTGAGCCCGTGTGTCTTTATAAATCATGCCCAATCAATTTAATTTACCACAGATCAACTCCAATCAAGGTATAGGAACATGCCAGCAAAGATCAAGAGAAATGGGAGGCCACCGGACCTCATGTATTATAAACTTCATGTGTTATTGCAAAGGGTCTGAATAGTTAAGCCAATGTGATATTTCAGTTTTTGTTTTTAATACATTTACAGACATTTTTAAACTTCTGTTTTCACTTTGTCATTATGGGGTACTGAGTGTAGATTAAAATGAATTTCAACAACTGTAAAATGAGGCTGCAGCATAACAAAACTGACAAAAGGGGGTCTGAAAACTTTCTGAATGCACTATATATGAAAGTAGGCATCACTTAACAGAACTGGCTTAATAATTATAAAATACATCATGTGGTGCAGTGGGGTCATCATAAAAAATGTGGCTCTTGAAGAGTCCTTGAGAGTGATATTTGTTGCTTTTTTCACTTTCATAGTGTGCATTTAATGATATACAAAGTGAACATAAAATCTCATTTTTCATTCAGCTGAAATTTTCAGGGAAAAAAAGCCATACTTATGTTTATTTTGATAAAAAGTTGCAAGGGTCACCAAGGCAAAAGAGACTTGAGGGTTGGCTGGGTGCTTCTAATGCCTGGACTGTGCTTATTTGTAAAATAATTTATTGTCCAGCTACACAAGAAAAATTTACAAAGAATAACAAAGCCACAAAGCCAATAAAAACGACATCTACTCTAGTATTGACATCTGTTATGGGTCCTCTCTCTTAAGGAGGTGCATCTGGTGGGGCCAAGAAGAAGAGCCTCCTCAGTGGTGGCTCCATCCTTGTGGAACATTATCCCTGCAGAGATAAATTTGGCCCCAATTTTGATATTTTTTTGCAAGGCCCTGAAGATACGTTCCACCAACATGCTTGGGGACCCTGGAGTGATTTGGAGCCATTCAAGTGGCTGGTCTGATTTTTTGTCGCCAGGGGAATAAGTTTTTATTGGGTTTTGTACTGGGCTTTTGGCTTTGTAAGTCATCCAGAGTGACAGTGAGAGAGTTGGGCAGTCCTATAATTTTTCAAACAAAAACAAAGGCAGCCCTTATACCATTATCACCCCTAAGCGGAACAAAAACATGTTCAAGTCCTTCTTGGACTTGAGGAAAAAAACTGCACAGGGTGGGCTAAGTCAAAACAGAAAGGCTGTCCCATAGGCCATTATCCCTTTATCTCATGTATATTTTTCACAATCTGTGTCTCCCCATTTTGGACACAAACTAAGGATGCTCTCCTTTTCCCTTTTGAAAGAGGAAATCCCCTGAATCTAACACTATACACCCTCTAAAGAGCCTTATCTTCAGTTGCTCCTATAGCCAATGATTTAGCTTTTGATACCTGCTGGCCCTTTCTTCTTGTTCTTCTTCCCCTTCTTCCTTTGGTTCAGTTGCCTGAATGCTTCCGCTGCTTTTTGAAGCTTGGCCACGAACAGCTCAATATCATCGAGGGTGCAATTCAGTATTTGCTGGCAACACACAAACGAGAGAACTTCAGACAAAATCAACAGCCAGAAGCCATCCACGCTCACACGAACTTACTCTGCATCTCCCTGATTAAGAGTCAAAATGTTCATTGCAGCTTTAATCATGAGCATTCAATGCGATCGGCAGGTACATTTTCTTTTAAATAATCACCACTAGGAATTTGTGAGCGGCCTCCAGACCAGGTGGAAAGAAATGCTTGGACAAGGGCATCTTTCCCTTATTTGCATCTCAAAAAAACACCACATTTATTTTGGTAACACATGGACAATCAACAAATAGATTTTACCATCGAGAGGTTACGTCATCTTCTCCCATATAACTTTTTAAAAAAATTACTGTCACTAACCGTTTCTTTTTCAATCTTCTGTGCTAAAGCTGCACGAGACTCCTCATAATCCTGGGAGCTACTACTTCGTCGATCACACTCTGGCAAAAACACAAAAAGCGAAGTACAGTTAGTCCTCAAACAATGCACTGAAAAAAGTGAATTATGACCTTTTCACACTTATGCCCTTTGTAGCCTCTCCATGATCATGTGATCAAAATTCAGATGCTTGGCAACTGGTTCATATTTATGACCGTTGATGTGTCCCAAGGTCATGTGATCACCTTTTGCGACCTTCTGACAAGCAAAATCAATGGGGAAGCCACTTAACCACCGGGTTACTAACTTATCAGCTGCAGTGATTCACTTAACAACTGAGGCAAGAAAGGTCGTAAAATGAGGCAAAATTAACTTAACAAATGTTTCACTTAACAACAAAAATGTTGGGCTCAGTTGTGGTCATAAATTGAGGACCACTTGTATTGTCAATGGAAGGAAAACAAAACAGGAGTGAAATTATATTATTTGTTTAAAAACATTCCCTGTACCAAGCTACCCTATGAAGCTTTCTTTAACATGAATGTTATGAATATACAGTAGATATATGGATTCTGTCAAAGGAAACAGAAGGAGTAGTTTGGGAACTAAATGTATTAATTAAAAACTCAGAAGGGGGAAGCATCACACAGTTATTTATTTTATTGCTGTGCATGTAACAATCATACATCTAAGAAAATTTGGCAGAGCTTCATCAGTTTGGCTGATTCCAGACTCTGTTTTGCAGGAAGAGCTGTGCGGGCCTCATTGCCAAGGATTTGTCAGATAAGAGCTGCAATGAAATTGTTCTTGAGCACAACTCTCATAAACCTTTAAAATGTGTCCTTTTTTAGCCATCCCTGCAGCAAAACTGAATTTGACTTGTTTTCAAACAGACTTTTTGGAAAGAAAAGAATCAGAGTAACCAGGTTTTGAAAATACATACTGTGTGGGACTAGCTATGTCTAGAATCCAGGGGTTCTCATCTAACAAGTTCATTTGACACGCAGCAAGATCCATGAAATAATTACAAAGGGTATCTCTAGAAACATTTATGTTTTAAATCAATTTGCAACATACGAATATACATTGAGGTGGGAAGCTGGCTGATAGTCAAGGTCATAATTTTGGGATACATCTTTTGATAAACACGAATGATGAATTGTAATGCAAATGCATTAAAAAGCAAACACTAAAGGCCGTCTCCCTTTATTTCTCTTTTGCAAAATTAAATTTTAAAATAGGATTCTAGTTCTCGGGATCAAAGCATAGCTCTGCTAAGAAGTCCAAACAAAACTGTTTTCTATCCAATAAGTTTAAAGCATCTTAAACCTTCAATTAAACAAGGTTTTCAGTGTCAAACTGACACAATGGCTAGGGGTGGTGAGTTATAGTTCCATATGCTTGAGGGCATCAAGTCAGGAAAAGCTGGCATATACAATAAAAGTTGCCTTCAGAAAAAAACTCCATGTCAAGATTGAACGGCTTTGCTTATTTCAAATCAAACGCTTTTCAACTTGCCATGGAACTGCAGGGAGGGAAGGAGGAAATAGACTGCTGAGAATGTGTGCGTGGATTGTGAGAGCCTGGCAACCATCAAGGTCACCACTGCAGGTGCTTGAGAAAGAGATGGACTGTTCCCATAACAAAAGGATGTCTCATAATTGGACAGGGGTGGGGAGAAAGGGAAAATATTGTTTAACTAAGCAAGCATTTGCATGGGAACACCAGAGTTGGTTTTGATTCTTTAGTACCAAAATGGAGTTTCCAATAAAGTTTTACTTTCAGGAATTCAAAGCTCCTGAGAGTGTTTCCTTATTTTGGGTTCACTAATCGGACAGTTGACACTCAAATTTTGTAAATTTTGCCTCTCTGAAGAAAATCAGCAGGTGAAGCTCTCCTCTGCATTCTATCACTAGATTGGCTAAAGGTTTATCTCCTAGTATGCTATCCATCGTGCAATTATAAAATTGCATCAAGGTTATATTAATTAAAAAAGGCAGTGGCTCTGTTCTGGTCCTTCTGGTTTCTTCAGTAGGAAATCTGCATGTCCACCCATTTTGCATAAATTGCTGTAGAGTAGCAGACAGAGTAACATCCCTTATTTCCTATTGCAATGCTTGTGCTCTTGATGGAGCTACAGCACCCTTTTTCCTTTAGCTTTGGGTTGCTGTCTAATTCACATGGCAAAAATCTCTGCTATCCTTTGAAAAAAAACCAGAATATTCAGGGAGGGGTTCTTTTGCTGTAAACAGTCCCATTATCCAATGCCTCCTACTCACTGGGGTAAATAGGTTCTTGTGCTGCTCCCCAGAAGGAGTCAATGGATTAGAGGAGAAAAAGAAACCAGGACTTGGTGATTGCTGGAAGAACTAATGACCAGAGAGGGTAGATGAATACCAGGAAATGTTAGAAAACTAGTATCAGTTAATCAGTAACTAGTACCAGCTGGAAGTGTACACAAGGTTGGTGAGATGTAAAATAGACTATGTATTGAGTGGGTAGCTCTAGATTCAGCAATAGATTTCTGGTTGATTTGTAACAGTCTGGCAATAATCTCTAACTATTAATTGTTTAACAGCAACAGCACTAAAGACTCCTACCTCAACTCTGTTCTGATCAGCAAGAATCATATCAATTATGATGGCCTATCTATCTTTGTACATATACAGCTTTGCATGAGGTTCTAGTAAAGCCCAAGGATTCTATTAAAAACAAAAATGTCACAAAGTTGACAAAGCTGCCTTCCCCATCTATTGACGCAAAAACCACCTGCCACCACCTTCTTTAATCTGTTATTCTCTGGGACTACTGCTCCCAGAACTGAAGAGATTCTGAAGAGGTTGAAGGAGGAAGCTCTAGTACAGACACATAGGCATAATTCAGGCTGTTCAAAGGCTGAGGAGAAGGGGATTTAAGCATGCTGTGTTTTAATTATCACATGGAAATATTCATGAATGCCTTGTTTTCTTGAGCCCTTAAGACATGCACGAGTGACAAGAACGACATGGTGTTGATTTTCCATTGACCATGTTAGTGTGGCAATGAAGGCTCCTGCAAATGCTGGCAGAACTGGCCTTCAAGTGCAGGTGCTAATGTATTGACGGAGGTGATGGAAAAGCAAGGGTGGGTTCTGGTTCTTTTTGCTGCTGCACATGCACAATCAAAAAAACCTTCTGCACATGCGCAGAAGCAAAATCCAAGATGGCGGCACCCACAGAGACACCGATGGAACCAGCTCCGTGACATCATCGCCGAGCTAATAACCGTTCTAAAGAACCGGTAGGAACCCACCTCTGGTGGAATGTAGCCTGGATTCCCAAGAGGGAGGGGCTGCATTCTAGAGGGGAAAAAGGCAGCCAAGCATAGAAAGTTTTCTTGGGAGAAAAAGAGTTAAGAAGGCTTCTCCCTAGCAATTCTCACAGTGATGCAAAAAAATCAATAAATTGCTCTATTTTGGCAAGATTTCTGTCTATAGCTAAGGAACAATAAAGGAAACTACAAAGAAACAACTCTACTTGTCTCTTTTTGTTCTTGGGGCCTGATAAGAGTACTGACAATTTCTATACCTGGCTGGGACGGAGGGATCACACGATTCTGGCTGTTTTTTTGGAAGCCCCTGTTTTCATCGTGGAAAGGGATGGGTGCAGGCCCTTGAGGTGGGGGAAGGATGGATTGCCTCTGTTTGATCTTCTCTTGGTTCACCCTGCAGAAGGAAAATAGCAATGGTTTTGATAACCTATTCACTCAAATAGCAGACACAGAGCAAATGAATTGAAACCTGTGTTGCTTAATTTGGATTTTATTGGATTAAGAGCAATATTTAATTATGGAGGGGAGGAGTACAAAATATTTCATACAGATCTCAATTATGGGCGATCTAACAGTGCAAAGCCTTTTATTTACATCCATTGTACAGATTAAGCTGATCACTGTTCAAATCCTACTAAATTCAGCTAGATTTAATGCTAAATAAACAAGTGTGCATAAAATCACCATTCTACTTTGCTTCTCTCAGCAAGCAAGGAGTCAGTAGAGGTATCAGACCAGGTCCACAACTGCCTGTTGAGCATTTTCTTCAGACACCTCTTTGGTTTCTAAAGTTCTAAAGCACATCAACATACTTGCTCCATTGCTGAGGTGGGCATTATCCTCCCTTTATCCAGGGCTAGTACTTTTATTTTTATGTTGAATTTATTATTGTGACTTATATATTTTTATCTGTTTTTGTTGGCTGTTTTGTTTATTGTAGTATATCCTTCCTTTGGGGGGGGGAGATGGGCAGCTACATAAATTTGATGAATAAATACGTTGAAGATTATCTCTGATTTATGTGCAATTTCTAAACCTGATCAGTTCTTTCACATCCTGTGCTTTTTTTTTCTGCTTGCAAAGGGTCATGAAATGTACACAGCAACTCTATGGATAATGGAGACTGATATGGATAAATGTTTCTTTAATGACCAAGCCTTCCAGGTGCTGGGAAAAAGCAAACCAGTGGGTATCTTAAGGCATAAGTCTAATTGATGAGAACTTTCAGGTAAAATTTCCATAGAAATGGGACACAAGGGCTTTTGTACAAATTCAAAATCAGTTCCAGATTTATCTTATTTATTTTTATCCCACCTTTGTTATTTTTATAAATAACTCAAGACAGCAATCATTCCTAATATTCCTTCCTTCTCTATTTCCCCCACAACAATAACTCTGTGGGGTGGGTGGTACTGAGAGAGAGTGACTGGCCTAAGGTCACCCAGCTGGCTTTCAGGCCTCAGATGGGACTAAAATCCACAGACTCTGGTTTCTAGTCTGGTGCCTTAACCACCAGACCAAACTGGTTCACATCTCTGTCTGATCTGATAGTATCAGCTGGTTTGGGGAGCTGAGTCAATGTATTTCTAGCTCTGTGGTAGTTTACTTGAAGCAATTTACTTTTTTCTCCCGTAACTTGTGGCTCTGCTGAGTTTGTGGCTGATTTCATTTTCACTGATGAAAAGAAATGCATCATTTTTGTCTTCTGGAACCAAACTGGCCACTCTTCTCTCTCACTAACTCACTTACCATACCATTTACCTTCCTAATTCTTGTCTTGTTCCCAATAATTGTCTCCAAGCATTGCACTGCAGTTAATATGTAATCAAGATTGCAAGTAGGAGGATAAAATGCCTGATTATAAAGTTGCTGACATACTAGCATTTCACCATAGGTTAAAAGAAAAAGAAAAAAGCAAGGGCCTTTTAAATGTGCAACAGATGTCAGCTGTGGAGCCAGTTAAGTATCTCCTCAAAGCAGCTGCTTGTTTGTTAAAATGGCTGAATAAATGGACATATCGTGCACTGAAAAGGTAGTAGTGATTTCTTTTATTTCTCTTTTATATGAAGTGGGGAAGAAGGGATTCAGTTACCCTAGTGCAACAACTGTTCCACACGAGACTGGATAGTGTCCTTTGGTCAATTGGAAGGGAGATGGATGAACTTGGATGGACTCATTTGTAAAGAATCCCCAAATTTTGAGGTTCAAATTATTTCAGTGGGAATTGAAGGTAATATGCAACTATCGCTAATCCTATCAAGTTTATAATATTTTTTTCATTAACCAATGCATTAACCAGGGCTCCATCTCTGCCCTATTAAATTCTAGCAAGATATATTTAGGTGCTTGCACAAAAGTCACTGCTTTCAATTCCCAGTCCTAGAAACGGATTCACAATGACCTGCAATTATTCTCCAGCTGATGAAAAAAAATCCTAAACAATGAAATTTAGTTGAATGATTTCTGAACAATTGTGCTGAAATGTGATAGCATTAAGAGGTGAATTTCCACTTGTGTTTTAGGCTATTTCCTCTGTTACTGAAACCTGTCTGAAAGACTCTCAGCCAATTCTCATTCATTAGATTTGGGTTTCAGGATGTCTTCCTGAGAGAAAGAGCAATTCTGCTGCCAAAGTTAATACTTTCCTCCACCTTCATGGAAATAGGGGTAAAATTCCTCAAAGTTTTGCTATTCCAAGTGAGCCCCCACCACCCATTTTCAAACTGCAACAGATGAAACTTGGAGAGAAAACTTGCAACCCCTGTAGTCCAAGAAATGTGTTTTCCTGGGCTTCCTGCTACAGTTTGTCCATAGCCAGAAGACACTTACTTGAGGGTCTGAGGCCGTATCTTCCTTCCAAACTTATGGTCAGCAAGTGCACTTTCTATGTCCGCATGAACCATCTCTGCCTAAAACACAGAATAGATTGGGGAAGGAAAAATGCAATGGAAAAATGCACGCAACCTGCCTGATAGACAAGCATTAATCGACTGCCTTAAATCTAGATTTTATTGATGATGCATGCCTTCAGTTTAAAAACAAAGTGTAAAATGGAAACATACAGGCACAGGGCATCAAGGAAATATTTCATGGGGTTATGAGGGTTGCTAGCAGCGGAATTTAAACAGAGAGGTTATTCAGATTTGAAGCAAAGGTTCCCTTCAATCCTCAAGCAAAGCTAATTTCTGGAAAGCTTTAAACGCTTTAAATGCAGCCAACACATATATTGCTGTATGAATCATGGAGGGTGTTTTCCTCCTCTGTAAACACATCCTCTTTTAAGGGGAGCTCTGCAAAAACCCCACCTATTTCTGAAAACAGTCTCTTGTTTGCATTTGTTTTGGCAGAGGTGGGCTTCAGTGTTGGAGCTTCTGCTGACACAGAACTCTTAGCAGGGCTTCGTCCTCCCTTCTGCAAGCCATGAGATAATTGTGAAACTCTAAATATTCATGCCACAGGATTGCCCCTTTCTAGGTCCCTTCTCTGAAATCTTGCCATCTAGTTGGGCCAGGGATGTGTGCTTTTTCCATAGCTGTCCCTATCTTGTGGGATGCCCTTCCCTCAGCCATCTGAAAGACTCCATCCGTTTAGTCTTCTGGCTTTTTATGCAGGCTAGTGTGTTTTGGGCGGGTTGTTGGGGCATCCCAAGGGAACGACCAAGGCACCAAGTTAAGGTGTGTTTTATGGTTTTTATAGTTCAGGATTTAATTGCTGCTGTGAGCTGCCCAGAGTTGTGTTTTAAGATGGACAGCCATAGAAATCTTAAAAGTGATAAAATAAAAAAAATAAAATAAAAATTAAAAACAAGGGGTCTTCTCTATAACTCTTAAAATCTGGACCAAATTTGCACTTGGAACTGTAACTCTAGTGAGTCCAAGTTCTCATAACCCCATTTGGCTCCCTCTTCAATAAGGGCTGAAGAACTGCCGTTTACCTCCACTTCATCACAATTAAAGAAGTGAATGTCAGGTTTGTGCTGTTCAGAGTCTTGACACACGAGCAGGAGGATGGATGGATATCGCATCTGATTCAGCACAGTCTGGCAGTGCTGGACCGTTGGCAGGAGGAACTCTTCGAGCTCTTCCTGAAAGGCAAACACCAAAGAGAATGTGGTTCAAATATACATAAAGGGATGTTCAGCTACAGGCTGCATTTGCACATTGAAATGGCTCTTTGCAAAAGGAGACCGTGAACATAGGAGCATTTGAGTCGCCCCCAGGACTTTAAATCCATTAGCAGCCGCATTCTCAACGTCAGAGTGGCAATGCTATTGCTGACGCACATTATTCAGCAGGGACTGAAAGAAAGGGAACATAACTCTTGGTACTTGGGATAAATTGGGACTTACCGGAAAAAAAACAACCTGATGAAGATACGTAACTTTTTTGTAATGATCTGTTTATATCTTGCTTCAAAATGGATTTTCTCAGATGCCAACCAGAAAAATTACCTCAAAAGTGTAGTTCTTTCAGTTTATACATTTGATTAAGAGCTGATTGTGAGCATTATTTATTCAAATATAATCGCTCCGGGCTTTCTAAAAGGTGGGCATGGCTCTTTGTATTTAGTTTAACTTGATAGAAGTTCGATATTTTATTCTGAGCACTACCTTAGAGTTTCTTTCTTTCTTATTTGGAAAATAAAGTTAAAGGCTACTTTTTCTTGTGCAAATTAGCTTCATTCACATATCATATCAAGTCCCATGCAGGTAGTCCTCGACTTACAACAGTTCATTTAGTGACCCTTTGAAGTTGCAACGGCACTGAAAATAATGACTTAGACAATTTTTAACACTTATGACCATTGCAACATCCCAATGGTCATGTGATTTACATTCAGATGCTTGACAACTGACTCATATTTATTTATGATGGTTGCATTTAGCGACCTTCTGACAAGCAAAGTCAATGAGGAAGCCAGATTCACTTAACAACCATGTTGTTAAATTTACCACTGCAGTAATTCACTTAACAAATGTGACAAGGAAAGTCGTAAAATGGGGCAAAACTCACTTAACAAATTTCTCACTTAGCAATATAAATTCTGGGGCTCATTTGTGGTCGTAAGTCGAGGACTACCTCTAACTTTACCATAATGAGACTAATTTGTAGCAAGATAGTCATGTTTTTTTTTTAATCTACTCCAAGTTTCTTTTCCTATCATTTTAGTTAAGGTTAGAAGCATAAGCAGAATACAATATAAGAATCATGGTGACCCAGAAGATCACAAATAAACCATGCTTCCCCACTCATATATCATGTAAGCCACAACCACAATTGACAAGATAGTTATTTATTATCCCCAAAGAAAACATGGTTTATTTACCTGTCTTGCTTGCACATAATGCTAACCCAGGACAAATAAATCACTCTGTGGCTTAGTGCAATGTGGGAGTCCAGACTTTTATCATTTTGATGCCCTCCAAATAAATTATCTCATTAGATCCATCCATTACAAGGAAATTGTGGTCCAACCGACTTGGAGGGTTGCTAGATCAGGGGAGGCTGCCTTGTATTATTATGTTTCTAGCAAGATACTTATCACCACAGCTCCTAATCTATCAAGACCATTTATTCTAATTGTAATGTAAATAACCTCTCTTGTCCATCACCCAATGCTTTGGCAGAACAGAAAGCATTTCCATTAATGTGCAATTCATCCCTCTGCTCAGTCAGCTTGATTAGATCAGTCCTATCCCTACTGGAATACAGGCACACAGACAACAATGTGCTTGCTATGCACGTAGGCGGAAGAAATCGGGCAGACTTTTGACTTTTTGTTGTGGTTGGTCTGAGCATGAATTCCATCCAGTTTAATAATCTTAGAAAAGCCTGTGGCAATTCATCAACCCATTGAGAAATAATATGCAATACGTTTATGTAAATCTTAATCTTTCTAATGTATGTTTAGCAACTTGCCTCACCATTGCCCTCCAAAAGAGATTTTTGCTGCTCACCTGAGTTCCACAATCCAACAGTCGAATAGATTTGTCATTAACCTGCAGCAGCATTTCTTGGTCCCAGATCTTCTCTTTGGAGCTCAGCTGTTTGAGCTTCCTGACGGCATCTTCCACTGTTACAATGGCCTCGCTTTTATCCATGATGAAGGTAGCCAGGTGCTGGAAAGGGGGGTGGGGGTGAAATGCCCCAAAAGGTCAAACAGGGATGATAAACAATTTAACTCCAGAGTTTGACTGTACTCATGGAATACATGCGTGTTCATAGAGACAGCTAACTCTGGTTTTTACTAGAGATAAACAGCAGAAATAATACTTTGTGAATTATTTTATTTAGTAGTTTTTTATTCATTCATTTATTTTATCAAGCATATATAAGATACCATAAAAGTATAAACATGATTTTGAATACATTAAAAGGTTACGAATAAAAAGGAACAATAGGACAGGGATGGTAGACACGTTGGTGCGCTTATGATTGCCCCTTACAGACTTCTTAGGAATGGGGTGAGGTCAACAGTAGACGGTCTAAGGTTAAAGTTTTGGGGGTTAGGGGAAGAATGTTAAGCCTGCATTTTGGCCTGCCACACTTTCAGCTATTCTACTATGCATTTTTCTGTTGTGGGTAAATGGGAGAGAGGGGATAGTGTGGAGTTGGAGACATGTAGCCATGTTTACATTCTTTCTAGTAAGCCAAGGTCATCCTTTGTCT
>JANHFT010006568.1:51799-62621 GCA_032467955.1 Pseudoxenodon macrops
AAATAAGCAATCAGGAAACAATATCAATAAGAAGTCATAGGATACAAGCAACAAGTTACAGTCCTGCAGTCGTAAGCTATAAAGAAGCTTAGCAGTTCTTTGAATGTATTATCATGGTGGAGGAAGAAATTCCTCCTCACCATAATAATACTTGGAAATTCCAAGTTTCTCTTAGAACATAAGTTTAACTGCTAGATGAATCCCGGTCCAGGAAGTGGTAAGTCAACCACATCTCCAGGGCATTTCCCTTTATCTCTTTATTTATTTTATTTTTATTTATTTATTTTGTCAAGCATGTATAAGATACCAGATAAAAGTATAAACATGATTATGAATACATGAAAAGGATACGAATAAAAATGGACATTAGGACAGGAACAGTAGGCACGTTGGTGCGCTTATGCACGCCCCTTACAGACCTCTTAGGAATGAGGTGAGGTCAACAGTAGACAGTTTAAGGTTAAAGTTTTGAGGTTAGAGGAAGAAACCACAGAGTCAGGTAGTGCATTCCAGGCATTGACCACTCTGTTGCAGAAGTCATATTTTCTGCAATCGAGTTTGAAGCGGTTTACATGAAGTTTGTATCTGTTGTGTGCTCGTGTATTGTTGTGGCTGAAGCTGAAGTAGTCATTGGCAGGTAGGACATTGTAAAAGATAATTTTATGTACTACACTTAGGTCAGACCAAAGGCGGCAAAGTTCTAAGCTGTCTAAGCCCAAAATGTATCCCATCTTTCTTACTTTAGAGATAAGTCAAAATGGCGAACATGCCTAATACTCCTTCCTCCTCCTATTTTCCCCACAAGAACAACCCTGTGAGGGGGGTTGATCTGGAAGAGTGCAACTGGCCCAAGGTCACCCAGCTGTCTTTCATGGCTTAGATAAGACTAGAATTCACAGTCTCCTGGTTTCTATCCTAACGCCTTAACACTAAACCAAACTGGTTCTCTGATTTTGGCTCTCCCCCAATTCTATGGTGCAAATACTGCCAATGTATAAAAGAAACCACTGCTATAGATTTGATGGTTTTGTTTATCAAGAGTCTCTCAAATCTTGCTTTATAGAAGATAATTTGCAAAAGACCTATGTGAACTGACAAGGACTTGCAGCCAAATTCTAGGTCTTGTTTTGAAGAACTGTTAAATCCTATATATTTAAACACACCTGGCAGCCCTCAGTTAGTTCTTTCTCTTTAGTGCAGAGTAATTTATACTGAGACCACAGCAAGGCATTCAGCTTTCTACAAGCAATAAAAAAACCAAAACCAAAACAAACAGCCAGGCATGATTGGACTTGTGATAATTCCACTTCAGCTCAAAACCTGTTGCCCTAGTTTGAAGGGGGAAAAGCCCTCCTTGGCTCAACACACTCCAACAGTTTGCTTTCTAGATGTAAGGATTTGCATACATGAGCTATTTTTGTTCAGGGCCCTACTGATGATAATGCCAGGAGCAAGAACATTGTTATCAAACAGTGCAACAAAACACACAGGAAAGGGGGGGCCTTTTGTTAATCTCCATCTGCCTGCTGTTGGTGGCTGATGAAAAGAAGCTGTTCTTCCTTGGCTCAGGAAAAAAAAATCATACAATGCTCTAACTATGGCTTTATCATCCAGCAGAGGGAAGTGTAAAGACCCTTCAAAATTACATTAATCCATTCTCCTAGGAAACTCAATTAGACCACAGTGCTCACTGTGAAAAGGCCAGCTTCTTGGATTAGAAGTTTGCCCATTGTAGACCTTCTTATGCTGGTTGTGCACTTGACCTCCTTCTCCTCGTAATCCAGAAAGAAAAACACACGTTCACTTAACTTTGCACTATGCTGACTTGACAAAGTTCCGGATAAAGTTATTTATCCTGCAACTGCTCTGCTCTGAGGAGGGAATTTGATAGCAAGTCCTGACTATTTGCATCCCAGCTGTGTTCCCCACTATCCCTTCCATCTTTTCTAAAAAGGCAGACCATCTCTTAAGGAAAAACAAAACAGCTGCAGAAAATCTTACAGAGAAAAAAAGTACAACAGCACTACAATTAGGCACTTCCCATTCCATTCCATTCCATTCCATTCCATTCCATTCCTATCCTATCCTATCCCATCTTTGGACAATACTTTCTACTGCCAGGGTAGTTGAATTCCCCATGCATTTTCCCTTTAATTCCCTCATTGCTGCAAAGGACTTTTTTCTCACTGAGGCTTTGCAACAGAGGAGGACATGCTAGAATGGCACTTCAACTGGTAGAGCACCACAGAGAGCTGGACTTTTACTCTGGTAATAACATGGGCATTTTGGTAGCCCTTGGAGGAATGATTTGCAAGCATCAAAATTACTTCTAGGCTTCCAGGTGGGAAATGCACTAGTACAGTGCTTCTCAAATTTGGCAACTTTGAATTCTGTGGACTTCAACTCCCAGCATTCTCCAGCCAGGATGCAACAATTTTTTGCTAAGAATGAAAAAGACCTTGGCTTAGAATTCTAGAAATAATATCTGTATTGATATGTATCCATACTAATCAAGAGACATCTACTTATGAGAACTTGGTGTACTGCCAATCATATTTTATTCGATTAGAGTTCAGGATGAAAACTCACCTCATGCCTGAACAAACATGATAAGGAGAGACATACATTCTGGTTACTAAAAGATCAAAAACATCACTCCTGTGGAAATGCTTACAATCAACTTATTGCTTATTTACAAAAGGAATCACCAGAATTTAAGTCATATGTACAGTTCTAACTGTTCACTGTTGCTTGCTCACAGTGAACCTGCTAAACTGCTAGGGCTGCATTATTAGTGTTAACTGTTAATTTTGAAGAAATTGCTTATTTTATTAGATTTATTAGCTGACTATCTCCCTCCTGTGACTTATTTGCAGCTGTGCAAAGAGATTGCCCATTGACTCAGTTCCCTTACCTATTGCTAAGTAGTTTCCAACTTACCTGGACATGGTATTGAGATGTTTCATGCATGATGACATTTGAGTTGGAGTATTTCTTCCTTTGTTCTGTGGGAAGAAAAAAAAATAGGATAACAATTGCTCCAAGATTTGGCTAGCTTTTTTAGACTGCTTTCTTCCAAAAATATGCTCCTTTTCTTTTCTTTCAAAATAACTTATTTATTATTGATAGTTTTAATTGGTTTATACACACAATTCTGCTGGAGTAACAGCAACATTCTAGCATGCATGGGTATTATTTAGTTAAGTAAGTCCCAAAGTAGGTATTTTCTTGGCAAGTACACAGTCCGACTTTTTCATTATCCAGAGAGAGAGAGGCCATCACTCAGTGTCAAAGACAGTCTTTCCTCCTGATATCGTTTTCCCATACTTAGTGCTCACTAGATATGGTTAGGAACTCCCACATTCTCTCCTTCAACAGATAACTATCACACTTTGATAGCAGACATTCAGTATGGGAATATTGGTTGGGGAATTCTAAGAATTGAAGTTCAAAGATCAGAGACTAATTAATGAATTTTTAAAAGTTTTATATGAGTTTTTTGGAGATGAAATGAGAGGGTGGGGGAGAGGAATGGAGAGGAACCTACATATCTGGAAGGAAAACTGAGCTTTTATTTCAGGTCAAAAAGATTCTACTGGCCAATGCTACATATCAAAAAAAAGATCAACCCTCCACAACTGTTCATTTATTTATTGTTTAAAAACTGCCATTCAACCATAAGAAATCCCAGAACATTATGCAAAAACCATTTAAATAGTATATAACAATAAAATTACAAATTATATAGCATTAAACACATTTTCCATCAATTAATCAACCAACCAACCAACCAGTTAATTTAAAAAAAACGTTTTTTAAATACCTGGAAAAAAAGAAGCATTGTCATTTGGTGTCATAAAAAAGCAAAGTTGTTGCTCATCCCATCTTCTTATAAAGGGCATTTAAAAGTTGGGGCAACATCAATGGAATTGCATTATGTAAGTACTTGTCAGTGGTGCTTTTGGGAATAGGGCTTCCTTTGAAAAACTAATAAACAAGTAGGATTATATGACAGGCGTTTGTTTCCTAATATTTCAGCTCCAATCCATTTTAGGACTTTACAGGTTGAATTAGGAAGATTCTGTTCATGTAGTTTTATATTAAGGGTAGAATTAGTTCATCTGATCAAGTTTCTGGTCCGGTCTATTTGGGAAGGCTGACATCAATACTGCAAATCTGCCATCTCTTTTATAGCCTGAGAAGTTAAGGAGGTTCCTTTCAGAGTCTCTTTCTTTATTCATTATGCAACTGTGTGCAATGCCCTCTCTTATCTGATTGTTCCCTAGGCAGCATCTCTCTCTCTCTCTCTCTCTATCACACACACACACACACACACACACACACACACACACCCAAGGTCATTCCCACATACCATTACAATTCTTCACTTCCGGTGATATGAAAATTATACTTCTATTGATGCACCCTAAAACGGCAATCACTTTTTTTTGTAGTCACATTTCTAAAAAGAGAATGGACAGCCATTTCTCTGAAAGGGTTTTAGAGTCTCCTGCTTGAGCAGGGGATTGGACTAGAAGACCTCCAAGGTCTCTTCCAACTCTGTTATTCTATTACTCTACTGACTCATTTAATCACTACTATTCCAAAATCTTTTTTCATTACTACAATTAGCATGTCAGATGTATAATTCTGTAATTTATATTTGTTTTGTAAATAAAGAACTTTGCATTTGCCTCTGTTAGGTGTCATTCCATTACTTTTGCAGAAAAGACACTAGGCATGAAAAGAAATAACTTGCAGCTTCCTGCTAAAAAATAATCAGGTTTACTGCCTCCTTTGGGTCATTTCCACACTGTTTTTTATTTTTTATTTTCAAAAGCAGTCTGACCCAATGTCGCTTTCACTGCTGTTGATTTGAATATTGAGGCCCAGTAGTATTTTCTTTCAATGGATCAATACCAGAAATTAACATTAATACCAAAAATTAACACATTCCCTGTCTCTATTTTAAGTTCATGTGTTAATTTTTCTGCTCAATAATTTGAGCAGCTGCGACTAGGAAAAGCTGCAAACTCACCAAGTTCTATCTCTTGTATATATTATATATGCATAAATAGAAGATAGAATACTTTATTGGCCAAATGTGATTAGATCCACAAGGAATTTGTCTACTGTGCAAAAGCTCTCAATGTACATGCAAAATAGCAAAATAATCATAATCATAAAAACAAATTAATAATAATCATAATAATGATATCAATAAGAGAAGGTGGTGGAACAGATGAGAAGATAATAATAATATAGCCGTACTATATAAGTAAATATACTTATACATAAGATAGTAGTACTGTGGGAATTAGCTGTTCAGCAGAGTGATGGCACAAGGGAAAAAACTCTTGTGTCTAGTAGGTATGCAATGCCCTGTAGCAGCTTCCTGAAGAAGGGGTTCAAACAGTTTATGTCCAGAATGCGAGGGATCTAAAGCTATTTTAATATAGGTACTAGAAAGATAAGTAAAGTACAATGATTGGACCATAACAGAAGGAAAACAAGAGCAGGGGATATTCTCATTTTTTCTTAGGATTTCTATTTTCTAACACAGATGAGGGGGAAAAATAAGGAATAGCAAATGTTTCTCTTATTGTTCTGAAGAGCTTTCTGCTTTCTTACTTTCTCCAAAATACACCATAAATGGAAGCTCTGGGGGAAAAATAAACATGTTCCTGGGCATCCTTCTTGCCAATGGCCTGGGACACCCATATCATGACAAACTTGAAAAGAGATGCATAGATGCCTGCGTGAGAAATCAACTTGACAATGATTATACAAACTTGCAAATAAGATGTTGCTTAGTCTGTGTTGAATAATAGATATCCAGATGACCAGACTGGAGAGATTTACAACATTCTTTTCTTCTCCAGCTACATCTGGGTGATCTAGTCATCAGTAAGCTAGACATGATTTACAATAATTTAATAATAGTAGGTATGAATTAATTTGATGTGTTATCATAACAGGTTAGAAAACAACATTTTAATATGTATTTTTTAAAGTTTAAAAACATCCTGTGCTCTGTATAACTGAAATACAACATTCAACAAAAAAAAAAGATGAAAAGCACAAGCAAGAATAAATGATTGCTAAGAGACCAAAGACAAACATACTATAAAAGAACCTCGGGGAAAGAATGTTACTGACATAAATAGGAAAGCTATGTACTTCATAACATGCTAGCCAGAGTGTCAGGGGAGTAAAAAGCTGGGATATTAGCACAACAGAAGACAAACAAAAAGGATATTTATACTTAGCAATTCCTTCTGGAGGGAATGATGTGTAAAAGAAACATTCTGATTTTATAGAACAACCGGATGGTTTGATGAAAGAGTTTAAGTCAAGGTGGCTGGATTTAGCCAATTTAGTTGCCAAACCCAAATCTTGACCTCAGCCAGCCAGGTGAAGATCCAAATAACTATATACTAGCTAACTATAAACTAGCAAGACCTGGGCTAACATTCTGAATATAAGCATAGGATTAACAAAGGTAAAGTCTTTGTACTTCAAATTTATAAAGAACTTTTTGAGTTCCAAATTGTTAATTTAAGTTAATATTCATTCAAGGAATCTGATATTGAAATGTTTCTTTTTCAAAATAAAAATGAAGACATACTTCACACAAAAGAGCAAGCTGGAGAAATCTGAACTTCGGGATAAAACTAAAAGTATAAGGAGGTGAACAGAGATTCCTTTATCTTTAAAGAACACAAAAGACTAATGAAATACAAAGATGAGAAAGGAGGTTTTGGGGATTAGGGGGTGGGAGAGAAGCTATAATTCATCCAAGACAGTTGTGCATCTAGTTTTTTGTTTCCATTGGTTATACCTGAATAATGTGGCATGCAACTAGAGACATGGGAAGAAAATTATAAATTCTTCCCTCTTTGTTACATATCACTGAAATAGTAACATGTTATAGTAGTCCTTACAACACAAGAGGCCAATGTTTCTAGATCCAAGATAAATCCATAAAGAAAGGTTAGTTAGAAAAGGTCTTCAGAACAAGACAAAGATTTGTTGTCCATGTCCTGTAATGAAAAGGGCTGTATAAATCCTACGCTTGTGAAGAAGGAGATGGAGTAAGTTCTCCCCACAAAAGGTAAGACAGGCCCTAAGGAAAGCTTCCATTACAGTGATATTCTTTGTTTACTTCATTAACTGCAGGTCAAACTTCTTTTCCTCAGCTATTGCAGGACACAATTTTTGGTATAATCAATCTCTTCTGTCACACTGTGTGCTATTCAGCCTAGAGGATGAAGCCCCACCTTTTTATCTATTTGACAATCAAGGCATCTTACAACAGACAAATGTAAACAAAGAACCATTCATATAATTCAAGGCCAAATAAGCACCAAGCATTTAAGTACATTCATTAGGAATACAAATCTTGGAAGCAGGGATGTGCTTTTAACAATGTGTACAATGTATGGAAAATGGGGCCCAAATTCTCTCTCTAGGGCAGGGATGGGCAACTATGTTGGCTCAGAAACTCTGGGAGTTAAAGTCCACAGGTTGTTAAGATGGCACAACTGCCAAGCCCTGCTCTGGGAGCTATATCTCCTTTCCCAAGTACCAGAGAATTGAAACTGGCAGGTGAGGGTATCTTCAGAAGGGACTTCTCTGCTGATCAAGCAACTTTAGAAGATTCCACAGATAGGCAGAACTTAAGCCATTCAGGGGCAAAGCAAATAAATCTTTATTGTTGTGGTCCAAGACCAGTTTTCATACTGGTCTAAAGACTGAGGTAAGACTGCAATAGGACAAGACCAGCACAGAGTGCACTAGAAGCAGAACCGCTAAAAGTGAAAATATAAAAGTATACAGAACAGGGGGAAATACAGAACAATTAAAAATAGTTAAGAGCTTAAAATCCTGAGCCATGAAATAGCTAAAATTAGTCCTGAATCCAGGGAAGGGTGGTCACTAATTAAGACAAAGAAAAGTCTAATTTAAAAATAGAGATTGACATTTAGAAGTTAAAAATTGGAGTTAAAAATTGGGGGTTAAGAAGAGCTTTTTCAAATCATCTGGTTGCATCATTCCAGACCTCAGTTTTTGATATATCCCTTCGACAATCCAGAGATCAGTGTAGAATCCAAGTAATGACATGGAGGTATCATAGGCTTGGTTTCGGCAATAGCAGATGAAACCAGGGGTGAAATCCAGCAGGTTCTGACAGGTTCTGGAGAACCGGTAGAGGAAATTTTGAGTAGTTCAGAGAACTAGCAAATATCACCTCTGGCTGGCCCCAGATTGGGGAGGGAATGAAGATTTTGCAATATCCTTCCCCCAGGAGTGGGGAGGGAATGGGGATTTTGCAGTATCCTTCCCCTGCCACGCCCACCAAGACACGCCCACAGAACCGGTAGTAAAAAAAAAGGATTTTGCCACTGCTACCAGATAGTGTTGGGATATAGATTAGGCCAGCCCCTAGGTGCCTTTTGGGCACCAGGAACCGATTCCATGGAGAGAGGTTTTTCCATGGACCAAACGGGGGCGTGGATTCGTGTGCTATCTGCATCCCGCAGATGGAGCTTTGCTTGTTTGCATGGCCCAGTTTCTGGTATGCCGTGGACCGTTACTAGTCCATGGACCAAGGATTGCACACCCCTGAATTAGACTGACATTAAGTCTCAGAGTAAAAGCAATATCATACTACAGTACTTCTACATTATTGTCTAGAAATTTACATGGAGTCCATCAAGAGTTGAGTTTGATTTGAAAGAGACTTTAAGGAAACATAAAGGTTAAAAATATATATTTATCTTTGTTTTAGAACATTATTTATACACTTGACACTGGTAAAAACAGAATTTGACATTCCTTACCTTCATAGTATAAAAGCATCTTGAACAAAATGCTTGTTACTATGATGGAATGTTAGTATATTTCTAGGTCATATGGTCAGCTCTATTGGAAGTGTTTGGGAGATCTAGGATAAATAAGTAGCATTACAGTATATTCCTCTGGTCTCTTTCCCAATACTAATCAACCCAATTTAGTGTTGGTGCTAAAACAAGGCCTTAAGTGAATTTTAATAATTTTCATTTGAAGTTATCTAGTATCCATTTTACAATCTAATCTTGTCTCAATGAGGATACTGCCCAGTAGGCACTACCCCAAAACTGTTGGATACAATGGGGGACTCTTTATGAGTGGGGTACATCAGTTCCTGTTTCAGGAAACTGAAATTGCCCTATCCCTTCAAACAAATGTTAATACTGGATAAAGTCCTATTTCACCCCATCTCTTTGACCAGCTTTCATTGGCTCTTGGGGGCAAAAATCTAATGCACAATTATGTCCCAAAGATTCTTTTTCAAAAGCCATTCCATCACAGCCACCTTCCTGGAGGCCTTAATTTGGAGGCACACAGATCTGAAACATGTGGCAGACCCCATAGACCCAAGAATCCTGCCCATTTTCTTAAGGGCTCAAACCAGGGGTGAAATGTAAAAATATTTCTACTGGTTCTGTGGCCGTGTCTTGTGGGCGTGTCTTAGTGTGGTCATGTGACTGGGGGATCAAAAGACAGAAACTCACTTTAACAATGTCCTGCTGGAGCAGGGTTGGGCTAGATGACCTCCAGGTCCCTTCCAGCCCTGGATTATCCTCTGAAGCTGTGTCTAGTGCCAGGTTTGTAGTCCTTCCTTACTCTTCTTTTTCCCTCCCTCCCCCCTCTCTCTTCCTTTCCACCCCCACCCCGTTTTTTGCCCAGCAGGCTTCCAGGAAAGCCTGCTGAGAGCAAAACTGGACCCCCCAGCCTCCCGTTTTGCTTAAAATCCTTTTGATTTTGGGCTAAAACCCTGGGGTTTTTGCCCAGCAGGCTTCCAGGAAAGCCTGCTGAGAACAAAACTGGACTCCCCCCTCCCACCCCTCTTGTTTTTGGCTCGGCAGCGCGGGGTGAGCGAGCGGAGAGGAGGGGGAAGGGACCGGTTCAGGGGCGTGGCCAGCCAGTCAGCTTACCGGTACTGCAAACCAGGCCACATGTCCGGTAACGGTTCTATCGAACCGGACCGAACCGGGAGCATTTCACCCCTGGGATAACCCAATATTTGGATTTAGGCAATGCCAGAGGAGATTCTGAGTGAAGGCGAGAGACTAAGAACAAGAACCAGGAAAAAAATCCTCCTTCCCGGATGGCTTCACGCAGACGATCTCGTCAACGTTGAAATTTCGACTTCTCCACTGAGCAGGAGGTGGGACTAGATGACCTCCAAGGGATTCCCCCAATCCTAGAGATTGGAAATTCCAAGGAACTGGGATCAGCTGAGAG
This sequence comes from Pseudoxenodon macrops, assembly GCA_032467955.1. Taxonomy (NCBI): domain Eukaryota; kingdom Metazoa; phylum Chordata; class Lepidosauria; order Squamata; family Pseudoxenodontidae; genus Pseudoxenodon; species Pseudoxenodon macrops. The sequence goes on from JANHFT010006568.1 coordinate 62,090, forward strand.
TTTGCAGGCCTTCTAAACATAGAATAATAGAACTGGAAGGAACCTCGAAGGTCATCTAGTCCAACCCCCTGCTCAAGCAGGAGACCCCCATAACGTTTCAGAAGAGACGGTTGCCCAGTCTCTTCTTGAAAACCTCCAGTGATGGAGCACCCACAACTTCTAGTGGCCACCTGTTCCACCGGTTAATTGTCCCCACGGACAGGAAATTCCTCCTGATTTCTAGGTGGCTTCTCTCTCCTTGATTCATTTCTCCATAAAAAGGAATGAACATTAACCTCGGGGATGGCGATTGAATTCTGAGATCAATTGAGAACCATATAATCTTAGACTCAAAGGGCTGGAAGGGACCCTGAAGGTCATCTAGTCCAACCCCCCCAACCCCCGCTCAAACGGGAGACCCCATACTGTCCCAGTGATAGAGCAGCCATGATTTCTGGAGGTAATCTTACCATTAGTCCTTTCTTTCTTTCTTTCTTTCTTTCTTTCTTTCTTTCTTTCTTTCTTTCTTTCTTTCTTTCTTTCTTTCTTTCTT
>JANHFT010006569.1:9179-30373 GCA_032467955.1 Pseudoxenodon macrops
TATCTATCTATCTATCTATCTATCTATCTATCTATCATCTATCTATCTATCTATCTGTGGTTATTAGTTAAATCAAGTAAATTAAAGGATACTAATAGTTACTTTGAGAAATAATACAGCTGTTCTAACTTCTAGCATTGAGATGTTTTATTAATTTCGTAAATCTAGCTCAGTGTTTCTCAACTTGGCAAATTTAAGATGCATGGACTTCAATTCACAAAATTCCCCCTCCAACTGATTGAGAAACATTAGTCTAGCTGAGAAAAGGAAATAAGTTTGGGAAAGGAAATTATTGCTGGGGGCAGGGAGGATAGTGGGGGGGGAAATCTTGGTAAATGCCTGGGGGGAAAGATGGGAAGGGGGAAAGTTTTATCAGTTCTATTTTGTAGAGCACATTGCTTGAACTAAAATAATTTCTAATAGTATAACCTTCAGGTTCTTAGTTCTTTTATATGTAGAATATGGTACTGTGTCAGAGCCCTCTCTATGGGCACATGCACCATCGCCAGCTGTTCCTCTGGTTTCCGGCTTTATGGTTTCATGTGAGCACCAGCCAGCTGGTCCTCGTGGGTGCCTGAAGATGATGCAAAAAACAGCCTGAAAATGGGCTGAAAAACAGCCAAAAACACCCCCAACACAGGCATGCGTGCGCCAGCAAGCTGGTCTTCAAGTTTCCGGTGCTGTAGTGCAGGGGTGGGTTGTGGATCTTTTTGCTGCTGGTTCGCTCAAGGTCACACCTCACGCAAGTGCAGAAAGCGCTCATGTGCACAGCAATAAAAAATAGCTTCTGCGTATGCGCAGAAGCCAAAATTAGCTTCTGTACGTGTGCAGAAGCAAAATCCAAGATAGCGGCACCCACGGAGACACTGACGGAACTGGCTCCGTGATGTCATTGCCGAGTTACTAATGGTTCTAAAGGACCGGTTAGAATCGGTAGGAACCCACCTCTGCTCTAGTGCGTGCGAAGACCAGCTGGCCAGTGTGCATGTGTGTGCTGGCGCACCAGCCAACCAGTCTTTATGTTTCTGGCACTCTGGCGCATGCACATGCATTCCATTTTGGCCCCTCGGTGACGAAAAGGTTCGGCATCACTGTCCTAGAGTAAAGATCTAAGCAGAGGGCAATGTCTCTTTATACTGTGCTAGCCTGCAAAACATGACCGATGTCAGTACACCGTATGTGACAACTGGTTATCCTGTTTTGGTTCTCAGGTTATAAGAAGTTCTTTGTGTGAACTATTTGCTTTTCAAAATTGACATTCACCTTTCCTTCATGGTTTCTTTAGAGTCTTAGATTGCAATTGAAGATTTGCCTCTAAGGACCAGTTGTCTAAATCGTGAACTATAATTAATCCTTGTTGCCCTTAAATATCCTTGTTTCCTAAACATTCTTAAATTTCATCCATTAATCTGGTTCTCATCATATTAGTTATATATTTATACGTATATGTTTATATATACATATAAATAAATATACTAATACATATAAATAATATGATGAGAAGGGACGCATTGGCTCAGTGGCTAAGAAGCTGAGCTTGTTGACGTCTCGGTGGTCATGGGGTCAGCGTGACTAAACGCCAAAGACTGTTACCTTCCATCAAAGGTGGTCCCTATTTTTCTACTTGCATTTTTCCATGCTTTTGAACTGCTAGGTTGGCAGAAGCTGGGACAAGTAACGGGAGCTCACTCTGTTACACGGTGCTAGGGATTCGAACCGTCGAGCTGCCGACCTTTCTGATCAACAAGCTCAGCGTCTTAGCCACTGAGCCACCACATCCCTAAAGGGTACTGTATTTCCCATTAAAAACTCTTATTTCTGAAGAAGATGGTGGAGCACAATCTTTTCTTGTTTCCCAAATATGCTTCTCTACCAGTATTTTCTTACTTTTCAGGATTTTCTAAAAGCTGCCAGATAGCCCATTTCTTTCACAGATCTAAAAATGTCATTTACACTTGATGCAATAATAATAACTTGGCACTAATGGATTAATGGATGGCATGTTTATAATATTCACAATAGCAACAGCTATTTTACATTTTCAACTGCTGTCTCCTTTACAAAACCCAAGAGTGCTACATTAAACAATAGCCATTTCAGGATTTCTTGAATACAAGAAAAAATGACTCAATACAACAGTTTTCCATCTACATAATAACCTATTCTGTTTTCTATGTGATTTCAGTGATTACTTTACTTACTCCATGACAAATAACTTGTAATGTTTCCCATTGTCAGCTCAAACCTTTAAGTATAATTGCCAGGAATATTTTCTCTATCAATAATCACATTATTATTGCAGCATTTCAAGATGAGAAAAGAAAACCCATTTCAAAATAAAAGAAGCAGATGAAGAGTTTGAGAATAGTTTGATACTGTTGACATGAAAGTGATGACATTTAAACAGAAATTATATAACTTGTGTAACTATCTGATTTAACTGATAAGGTTTTAGGTATGTATTAGTAAAGTACCGTATATCATCTCAGAAACAATGAATTTTTTTCAGCTTATATTTCTGACTTTATTCTTGCCGGTTTTTGAAAATGTACTGATAAACATTTAGGGAAGGAATTATTTCAAAGGAAAAGTAAAAGCAAAAGACCATTTTCTGATAGTAATAGATTAATCAACTATTGAGCCCTACAGGACTATTTCTGGTTACAAGCTTAAAGAAAGTTAAAAGTTTTAAAATAAGTTAAAATACTTTTAAGTTCCTTTGAGTTGAGTTGAAAAATCTGAAATTCAGTTTTACGTCTGGATGGTCATCAATCATACACAAACTTTGCTGGAAGCAATATGCTGTGAACTCAGTGAAATTTTGGAGTAGACTGGATCATCTGTTGGATTATCCTTTCATAAATATCTCCTTACCTAAAAAGAGAAACAGAATGATCATAGGTGGATTTCTAGTGTTTTGGTTTTAAAATGAAAGAAGAAAATATTTTATTGAAGAAGACATATGTGCAGGAAGACAAATATAGATGGTTTTCATTCAACAAAGGATGCACATTTATGGTTGGTCTGCCATTATTTAAGAATATTCTAACATTTTCACTTTTTTTTACCTCAGCTTAAAGTGACATACAGATGACCATGCTGAAATACCAGTATCTTCAGATAAATCAACACATTATCTATGGTTTGTCCTTGCACTTTATGTATAGTGACAGCAAAGCATACTATGGAAAATTGTGTCTACTGAAGAGGACACGGCCCCCCTATGATTGCCATCATTTTGATTAATTGCACTGTCAGTTTTTGCAAGTTATTTTCTTCAAGGGTTTTTCTCAATTTCTCAAGGTTTTTTTTTTAAACACAGATTTTCTTTTTGACCATGATATTGTGCAGAGTCTTGTTCTTTCAGCATCGTCCAAAGTGTTGCCAATGATAATTAGCTTGCAACAATCCTCTTTCTGTAGAATGACAGAAATGGATATGTCCATTAAGTGTATTCAATGATTTGAAACATACTGGCCCCTTTATATCAAGATGCATGCTCAAGTAGTAGAGGTCAAGAAATGACCCAGAAGATTGAGTTCAAAATTTTTGCAGAACTCTTCCACTCTTTTCCCAATAATTCTTCTTTTCCACTCTTATTACTCCAAGCATAGAATCTAATATAATCATTTTGCAAATGGAACATGCTTGCAAAGATGAATGAATTCTGTTGTAGTGGTTCTTGCCATATCATTATTCGATTGCACAGCAGCTTTATCTGGAAAGATTACTTGATGCTATTCTGGAAGGTGCACTTAAAGGCAAAAGTATCAAGGCAATAAGATCAGATGGCCCAATATATCTGTCTCTCAAGTACTGTATGATTTTGTCTTCTCTATTCAATACAAAAATTGCCTGATCACTCCTCTTCATGGTATACTTGATAACATATTTGATGGATTTGATAGATGAGCGTATTTCTACATTGAGATGACAATTGAACAGCTTCAACAGGTACATTATCAGGTACCAACCATTGAGAAGTTATAATTTAACTCTGTCATCCTGATTTATAGCCTCCTGTTTCTGAAAACGTATTCCTGTAGTTAGATTATTGAATCATCACCTCAGTGGGTATGTTTGTCAAATAGTTTTTGGTACCTCTTACTTCATGTACTGTGTTTCCCCGAAAATACGACATGTCCTGAAAATAAGACCAAGTCTGCTTTTTTTGGGGTGGGCGTAAATATACACCCTCCCCCCAAAAATAAGCCCTCCTGAAGGGGTGGGCATGGTCAGCATAGGAGGCAGCCCTTCCCATCCCCAGTCAGCTAGGGGCAGCTGGACCCCTTAAACCGGACCTGTAGATCAGCTGAGCTGATCCGGAGCTGCCTCTCTGTTCTCTCACCCTCTCAGTGTTTTTGTTGCTTGCCCGCCTCCCATCCATCCCCCTTGCCTGCAAACTCCCACCCCATTTGCAAGAGAGCAGCCACCTGGCACCTCTTGCCATGTAGTGCCCACCCAGTAGACAACCCCCCCTCCAGCCGGGCTGAGCGCCATTCACCGAACCGAATGGTAAGAGGCCAGTTGGGCTAGCAGCCTGTAGCCGAGTCTTCTGGCAGCTGGGGCAGAGTCTTCTGGCAGTGACCACTCTGGGAGTATGTGCCCCTCTCTGTGCTTCCAGCTCCATGTGGGGCTGCGACTCCCTTTGCCCTTTGCTGCCTCTCTGCCCTGGTTGCCAGAAGACATGGCAGCAGGTGGCTAGCCCAACCGGCCTCTTCTATGCAGCTTCTAGCCAAGGTTAATATCTCGCAGTTCACCCACCTGCCACCTCCAAATTGCATCGCTAAAGGGGGTGGTTGGCTAAGCAAGGGCTGGCAAGCTAAGTTCCCCTTGTTGCCTCTTCCCCCCCACTCGCCAGGCATGGCAGGGATCCTGTCCTTGCTTAGCCACCCACCCCCTTTGCTTAGCCACCCACCTATTTTAGCAATGCTAAGCAAGGGGCAGGAGCCCTGCCATGCTTGGCGAGGGGGGTGAAAGAGATGGCAAGGGGAGCTTAGCTTGCTGTGCCTTGCTCAGCCACCTGCCCCCTTTAGCAAAGAAATTTGGGGGTGGCAAGGGGGGGCTCAAGACATGGGTCTTACCTTTCAAGCCCCATAGCATTCCTTGCTGTTGTGGGGTGCAATTTCCATGAGATCCCGTGCGTCTCGCAGTTGGATGCAGTTTGGAGGTGGCAGTTGGGGTGGGCTGAACTGTGAGATGTGCGTCCTACTTGACACTTGTAGCTCCATTGCGTTCTTTGGTGTTGTGTCCAGGGAAGCACATTGCAAAAGAAAACCTCTCGCAAGTTCAATCAAAGTTCTTGAACTCGTAAGAAGTTTTCTTTTGCAACGTGCTTCCCTGGACACAATGCCAAGGAATGTGATGGGGTTACAAATGTCATGTAGGATGCGACCCACCCTGTCCCACCTGCCAGAAACGAATCTTTGTAAGACTTGTTACGCCGCTGCTGCTGCTGCCTTGTGGAGCAGGACTGTGCAAGACAACAAGCCTTGCAGAGTCCTGCTCCACGAGCGGCAGCTGCGGGCCAGCCACTTGGCCGGTGCAAAGAACAGAGAGAGGAGGCGGTGGTGACAGGACATCCAGTCCCATGCTCGCTGCCTCGTGCACCCCCAAAATAATAACTCCCCCCAATAACCCCAAGACCATATTCAGGGAAGCACAGTACTATTTTGCCAACACACCGAGTTCCTGTTGGAATGAGAACCAGGGATCATATACTTCAGTACCAATTTATATAGCTCTGGATCTTAATTTGGATCTGATATTTTGGCTTACATAAATATACTATACATTTGTGGTCTTGGCTTGTATGCTTTACCAACCCACAGAAGACAGTGCAAATGAGGCAGTTGTATCATCTGATATTCTTCCTGAACTTTATATTTTTTGATAAATTCAGATTTCTTTAAAAAAAAAATGAGATGACATTTGCTGCCCCTTTCTGTGGACAAATTGCTTGTCCAATTTTAGACTGATCAGAAAAGGGATGGATAATAAGACGGGCTCTATGAAATGAGCCTTTTTAAAAAGTGAATTCCTTCTATTTCATAGTATCTACAAAAAAAAAGACATATAGGGTCTGATTTAGTAAAAGTATGTTCCTGCCAATATATAGAATGCTACTAAAAACAAAGGTTTTGTTTTCTCCAAATGTGATGACATTTGCTGGCAGTGGAGAATGTATGATTCAGTATCTCTGCTATAAAGCACTATATGTTACGAATGCCCCTGATGAATATGCCCTTGGCTTTGAACAGAGACCTGTCAATCAACCAGCAAACCTTTCTTCCTGTCTTGGCATTTTACAGAAAAAAAAATACATTTTCCAAATACAGCTTTCATGCGATAGTCCAAAAAGCTAAATCATTCACAATGCTTTATATCATTTGGCGTCTTTAAAGGGACCTCTCCTCTTCATGGACTCAGAAAAATTGCCTTTTTCTTTTAGGATTATCTAAGGATCCTGAATATTAATAATTCCTCTCCTTGATATTCATTGCATAGACTGCTTGGCTTATTTTCTTGAGATACATGCAGCAATTTGTTTTTCCCTCCGCTTTCTGGAAGATTCCTGGTATCTCATTGAAGCATACTATAGTTTGGATTGACAGGTTATTAGGTGGGGGAAGGGAGGGGTTGGTTAGTAGATAGACATCCCAGTTTATAGCAGCAATTTGTGATCCTTGCATAATTATCATTGCAAAATTATTTAATACTTCTGTGAACATTGTTGGACACAAATTGTTGGACTCAGGGATGATATTTGGAACGCTGACATTCTGGTATTATTTCTAAAATATATTGTATTCAATGAAAATAATATTCTATACTATAGTGGTTTTTTTTTGGATTTATATATAAAAGTTAACTGCTTTAGAATTTATCAGCTTGAAAAATCACATGGATTTATTGCCAAGCATAAATTTTTTTCTTATTAAAAATAATAGTCCATTACCCATCAAAATCTGTCACCATATAATAGTCTCCAAACATATTTTACAAGCGTATATATCCATTTATTAACAGGAAGGCAGGGATTTCCCCCTTCTTTCTGTTGCAGTGTAAATTAATATTTGTTTAAAGAAAATGTCAATTTCTTTCAGAAGAAAAATCTTAACTATGTTAAACACAAGTGATGGTTTCTCTCCACTCTAATTTTATTCAACAAATGCATGGAAGTAATGTTACATGTGCAAATAATTACATGTGCAAAAAAAAAAGCTCTAAAATATTTTGGATAATGTCCAAGGATTAATTACAGAAATGAACATAGAAAAAGAGGATTGCGATTTTTCATCCAAAACCTTCAGTCTCCATGAGAACTCAGGCTATTTTAAAGCAGGTGTTGAAGTCTGTATTATTTTAATGTTGTAAATAATTGCTTCAAACCAAGACACCCTCAAAAATTCAACCAAGTTTGGGTCCGGAGCCTAGCCGTCTTTAAAGGGAGCACTTTGCTAAGCCACCAAGATTGGCTTTAGACCAACTTTGAGTAGGCACCTGCCTAAGGTGCCAAAGCTTACAGGATGCCATCACTGACCTTCTTTCTGAATACTTCTTTTTTTTAAAGAAATCTTTACAATCACCGGAAATGGCACCATCAGTCAATCTGTTCTAGGGGTGTCATATACCATTGAACTGAAACAGTATGCTGTAGAATGCCTTGTGTGACTCAGGAAACAACAGAATTCACACTTTACTGAATTTGACAAGATATTTCTAGTTCCTTAACAATTCTAGTCCTATGGCTCTATTGTAGAGAGTTGAATTGGAAGGGGAAAAGTTGTTAGTCCTTTGAGATAGGCAAGATGAAGAAACAGAAATAGCAGGGATCACATGTTTGTGTTATAAGATAAGATGGAAGACTCTTGAAAGCCTGTCAGAAGTTGTCTCTGCCCAGTCTTATACCAAACTAAATCAAAGCGTCATTATTTTGAGTTTCTTATACTTTATGTTTCCTCAGACTGAACTGCTATCTTTCTTCTGCTTGTTGCTCTCTTCTTGCTTTTTAATTCCAGAGCTCCATTTGGTCACCAAAGCGGCTTTGGAATGAATGGAGATACACAGGTAACACCAGTCATTATTTCTTTCAACTTGAACTCTTGTTTCCAGAGATCCTGCTACAGCTTGCAGAAGACAGCTACGCAATCTGCAACTGCTTTAAGAAGCCACAGCATGCTGAGAAACATTTTTTCTCCCTTTAGAAACCGAAGCGCTTCGCATATTGAGTCTATAAAACCTGAAGTCCGAGTGCTAATGAAGTCTCCTTCAGTAGTTCGGTGCATTGAGGCAAAGTGCAGCATGATATATTTAAGATGCAGAGAGAAAAATAGCATACAAGTTGTTAAATGTCTGTAGCTCAGTGTAATGTTTCTATTTCTTTTGTATTGCTTTTCTTTGGTTAGAAATATGTTGATACAAACTGTAGGAACACATGGAATTGTTTATGTAATTACACATTTGATGTCGCTCGGTGAAATGCAGACATTTTCAGTTGGCTACTCCTTTTGTGCATGTATAATAATGTACTGCATAAATTTAACTTTTTTTAAGAATACATTTTTATATTTGGGTCACTAACCTAGCAACCTTTGATACACCTTCAGTTAAAATAAATATCAAACCACTGTTGAAACTATAAATGTTATGTTAATTTGGTTTAGATAAAATATGAGCATACTAAAAACCACTCCCGGTTTTGCTGTGTTAGTTTATGAATATGCAGTCTTGCCCACTTTCAACCCCTGCGCATGCTGGCAGAATCGAAATGTGAAGAGCTGAAGACATAATTGATCCTGTTTATTTCAACTCATTTCGGATAATCCTTCTTTATTTATTAGGATTGGATTCAGGCTCTCGTATTTTTAGATGGGCACAGTGAGGAGGTAGGGATTCTGCTTCATAAATGACACAAAGTTCAACAATCGATGCTCTACACAGCTTTGCTCTGTAGCTTTGTGTACGCTATATGCTCTAACACAAGGCTTTTCAGCCTTGGAACCTTTTAAGACGCTTGGAGTTGAGCTCCAGAATTCTTAAAGTTGTCAAAATTGAGAAGCACTCCTCTGGAAGATGTCTACTGCAGATGTCTACTACATGCTTGTACATCTTATATATTCATAGTCTTGTTTATTCTTTGTCTGTAATCATATACATGCTTGACAAAATGAATAAATAAATAAAATAAATACAAAAGATTGCATTTAACTGGCTAACCAGCATTTTCTTAAACCAGAGGTTAAAAAAATAACAACAACCCTTGTTTGGATTGAGGATCATACTTGGCTGTGGTGACTTGTTGTAGACCTCTCAGGGTCACCTAACTGGGGTTGTACTATTCTACTTCATTGGACCATTAGTCTCTTGATATTAATATTGTTTGTAATGTTAACAATAGCTGTTTTAATTTTTTCAGGTCAGGATTTGTTTCAGCCATACTTGAAAATGCTAAGCATGGATACTGGAACCTTTGCCTATGAGCATATACTCTAACTTAAAGTTCTTCCACATCAAATACTTTATAAGGTTGTGTACAAAATTTAAATTAAGTGTTCCATCAATATATTTTTTTTACATGAATTTTAAGCTAACTTCACCTAAATTGCTATCTCAAAGTTACGGGAGAACAACAAATAAATATTAATTAAATTTATTCTATAGAACTTTTGGAAGTGCAGCATATGTGGGCAATCTGGTACTTCCCAAAATAGATTTTTAGTTCAATTTTGTAATATGATATTCAATGTATCCAAATTGATTAACATTAAAAAAAACTGTTTGTCTCTTTTAACATTTCAAACTGAAAATTAGATCTCTTTCTCTCTATCATAGCATTACTTTCATAAATACATGGAACTGAATTGCACAACATTTTAAACTTTTGATTAGTCAGTTCAGGCATTTTCCATTGTAAAAGGATCTCAGTTAAAGTTATAAAAATAAGACACAGGAGTGACAATTGCTTACTACTAATATATCAAATTGGCTGTGCTATCTTATTTCTCTAATGGAAATAATCCTGAAAATTGGACTCAGAAAATGCTGTTCATTTGACATGCCCTCACCATGTTAGGTTACTACTTTTATAGTATTTAAAAGAGTTCCCAGAATTCTATTTGTGATGTTAACCGTAATATTATTGCCATTCATTTCAAGTGGCAACATAACAGAACACAGATGGCAATCCAAAGTCAGTTAAATAATTAAGGGTGACATGCTAACAATGGTAGAAGTATTGAAGTATAGTAGGAACAGCCATTATTATGGATACTTGAAACCAAGGAAAACAGAGCAAAGGTAAAAACAGGGCAGAAATAGAAATAAGTACAGGTAGTCCTAGACTTACAGCAATTCATTTAGTGACCATTTGAAGTTTCAATGGCACTGAAAAAAGGGACTTACGACCATTGTTCACACTTATGACCATTGCAACATTCCCATGGTCATCTGATTTATATTCGGATGCTTGACAATTGACTCACATTTATAACGGTTGCAGTGTCCCGGGGGTCATGCAATCTCCTTTTGCGACCTTCTGACAAGCAAAGTCAATGGGGAAGTCAGATTCACTTAACAACCTTGTTATTAATTTAACAGCTGCAGTGATTCAATTAACAAATGGGGCAAGAAAAGTCGTAAAATGGGGCAAAACTCGCTTAACACATTTTTCACTTAGCAACATAAATTTTGAGTTCAATTGGGGTCGTAAGTTGAGAATTAGCTGTATGGTAAGAATTTTATGAGCAAGAGAAGCATTGTTTGAACAAACCTGAACCGTTTCAATGCATGCATCCACAGTAAGAAAGTAAAAACCAGTCTCCATTAAAAACTTGCTTGAATAGTAACAGCTTTAATTGGTGTTTAAATAAAAAGCACAACAGACTTAATTGCTCACAATGCTTCATTTAATTGTTTGTTTGTTTATAAATGTTATATACTGCAATTTCTTGCAATTTTTTTAAAAAGCCCAAACTAGAGGTGCAATTCAATTAATAAAAGTTACCGTCATTTAATTTTAAAGCGGCTACTGCTAAAAATTTGAATAATTCAGTAAATATCTAACATCTCATTTAAAGCCCTAAACCTATTAAAACAGTCTAACTCAGACTGAAGTTCCAGCAACCCAAAGCTGGTAATACTGGGGGCCCAGATTGCATATGCTTCAGATTTCTCTCTTTATTGTTTGTTAATTCCTGTGTTCCACTCACAAAATTTAAATTGCTGAATTTCAGAACTTAAATTTCCAGTTAATTTAATAAGTAATTTAAAGTGTGGGAAAGGAAATACTTGCTCCTTTCGCCTGCCCTTGCTCTTTTTAAAACTGTCCAAAAGGCTGAAAATCAATCTATCAAACAAAATCTTTCCAAATCCAGTGAGGTCACTTGATCAGTCATATCAGATCAAGGAGAGAATTCCACACAGAGCTATATGCATTATGAATGCACTGTCTTGGATCACCATACAATGAATCACTAACAAATGTAACTCTCTCGAGGATATCCCACTAGACCATAATTGCCAAGCAGGACTTCTGACTGCTATACGCCCAAGTCATTAACAAGATCAGTCTTTCTTTAGCATGACAAGTTCCTTAAATGTAGCTTTAGAGCAGACTAACTGTCAGTACAATGCATTCAAAACAAATATGATCTTATTGCAGTTCCACAATTAAGAGTTACATACCGGTAGTTGTTTTGCCAGCAAATCTGAAATGTAACCCTCCAAACAGAGGTTCTAAATTAAATTTTAACCATAGGCTAATAGTAGTTTATTATTTCTTGTAACACATTTATGAAAATTTGTTATCTCAAGATTTGAAATTGATCAGCAATGCAATTATACATACACTGTCTATTCCATTCTGCATGTTGTGTGAATATGTGTCTTATACACTATGTCAGATAGACAGAACTTGGCATGTGATATCTCATAACAACACCATTTTCCCCCCTTATGGTCATTAATTGTGTAGAAACACACACCTACACAGCACACACTCACATATGTACACATTCTGTTAAACATTGTCAAAGATGCATAGAATAACAGGTGGCTTAGAAATATTCTAAGTAAGTAGTAAATACCATCAATTGTAGTGATACTATTTAATTTGACTGTTCTGTCATGTTACTTTTAAAAATGTGTAATAAGCGTGGCTCCCCCTTTATACTCATATAAATATATGTTTTCCCCTACTAAGTCTTACTGTCATCATTTCAGATACACTCAATGTTGATGGGGCTCCTGTAAACAGTTTTTTTCCCCCTCAGCCTATTTGCCCAGTATGGCCACACAATAAGTAAAAAAGATATTTTCTCTCTGTATCGCCCTAGCAACTAATGAACAAACAACTAATGTCTGGTCTTCCTTTTAAACTTTTTTAAAAAACTAAAGGAAATGAATTCCACAAAAGAAAATGAATGAAAAAAAAACCCACCAACAAACAAAAAAGACTTGTACTAATTTTGACCTCTTTATTCAAGGTAAGTATATGCTGAAGTATAAACTGAGCTTCTCACAATATGATTGCTTTGGATCAATTTTATTCTGAAAGAACTGTTTTAAAACTTGCAAAAGTTAAAAATAATAAAAAAATTCTTGACATTGTATTCAACTTATAACAACAAAAGTTGTAATAGAACAATAGATTAATCATTGTATGTTAAAGATACCGCTGTACTTCTTGACTGCATCACCAATATTTGGAATGTATTAAGAAATACAAGGCTTGTGGACTTTGGTTATTTGCATATATAGCAGCGGTTCTCAACCTGTGGGTCGCGACGCCTTTGGGGGTCGAATGACACTTTCACAGGGGTCGCCTAAGACTATCAGAAAACACATATTTCCGATGGTCTTAGGAACTGAGACACCGCTCCTCTATCTGTCTGCATCCTGGAAATACCCATTCAAACTCCTAATGTGCTAAAAGGCAGACACACTATGCATGTTTATGTACCATTTGATGCATGAATAAGCCTAAATCTGATTTCTAATTTCAGCACCCCGCACTTCCAATCCCCCTGTAGTGAACGCCGGAAGAAAGCCCTCGCCTTGCAGCCTGAGTGGCACCTTAAGCCCTGGTGCTATGCAGCCAATGGGGATGGGAGAAAAAAAGTGGGGTCCGCCCAAGTTTCAGCCTCTTTCCTCGCCCGCCGGAATCCCTGCGACCGGCAGTGCCAATCGAGCCGAGCGCCTGCTTTTTCCCAAGAGCCCGGGGGCCGGGTGGGGGGCCCACCCAGGAAAGATATCTGGAAGGTGAATCGAGGTCCCCAAGGACAGACGGCCAGCCACTCCCTGCCTTCCCAGATGCCCGTGGGCTGGAGGAGCTGAACGCTGCGGGGCCTCTACTCAGCCAGGTGGCACAAGGGGGCTGGGCAGAAGTCTGCACAGCCCCGCTGAGATGGGCGCCATGCCATCGCCATTGCAGAAGTCCCAAGAGTGGCACGCCTCTACCAGCCACCTGTCCTGACTCCGCGGCACTCCAGTACCTGCTCCTCCTGCTCCAGCCCTTCCTGTTTGGCCGGCGGGCCCCAAACAAAAGGCCTGGCTCCACCTTTGGCCTCAGTGAACAGGAGATGTGACTCACCTGCTGGCCCCACCCAGCTGAGCCACTCCCTCCTGCCATCGCTGCCGTACTTTTAAAAGCAAAATCTCCCTTGAGCGTCAGGGTCATCCCCATGTAATTTCAAATGGCTTGTTCTCTTCCACCAGTTTTTTTTTTAATTCCCAGCCTATTTTTCAGTGGTGGGATTTCCCAGTAGTGTCTTGTCCAGAAGCAACCGATTAATTTTTAAGCCAAAAGGCAAGGGCAGATCTTTTCCCCTGAAAGGAAGATGGGGGAAGAAATTTAATTATCCCAGCATCTCTTGGGAGACAAACTTTTTTCCAGTTCATTCTGGGAAATCCACAGCTTTTCTTCCTGAACACTTTCTTCTTCAGAGCCAGGATATCAAGCAATGAGATGACATTGAAGGGACTGTAAAGCCAAGGGTTAGGGTTAGGGTTTTTGTGATTAATCACTATGCTTTAATTATGTTCAATTTTGTAACAATGAAAATACATCCTGCATATCAGATATTTACATTACAATCCATAACAGTAGCAAAATTACAGTTATGAAGTAACAACGAAAATAATTTTATGGTTGCGGGTCACCACAACTTGAGGAACTGTATTAAAGTGTCACGGCATTAGGAAGGTTGAGAACCACTGATATATAGTATGTAACTGGAAAGGAAAAATCTGCACCAGTTTTTCAACAATCTTTTGTTGATTTGTGACATTGGTCAATATTTGTTTATCAATATTTTTCAACAAAGGATCAATGAAGAAGATTCTCAAGCAACATGGTTACATTTTTGGAGTTATAAACTCCTAATGCCTCCTCCCTATTCCTTCTCCCCCCCTCCTGTATTGCAATGCTGATAAGTGTTGAAATTAGATTGATCCTCTAAGGCTGTGTAGACGTTTGCTTTTTCTGTTGATTAATTCAGCAGAATGTTTCCCCCCCAAAAAAAATATATGTATTTAAAATATTGATATAACTGCTCATCTCGTTTAGCAAAACTTTGGGTAAAAAGATAAAAAGAATAAAAGCAACAAAAGCATTACAAAATGGAACACGCCCAGCGCCCCAAACACAGCACACACGCAAATACTTAACAAAGCTTTCCTGGACTCTAATTTCATAACCCCGCTGTCCATCATGGATTGTGGGAGAAGTCAGGCTATGAGAGTAGCAACCCATTGAATGTTGGGAGAACAGTGTTCCAAAATGTTATCTTAAAGAGAAACCTCCTAAATCCCTCTAATGTAAATACTGTCTAATATTTTGACTATATAAAAAAAGGTTTTTCTTTGTTATCATGAAGTTTTATACTTGGTATAGCATTGCACCATCCAATTACATTGCGTTTTGCTCGTTATTCATTGCCAGCTGGTTAAAAACGAGACTCCATTCCCCATCAGTAAGTGCTTATAAAATGGAATGGTGAACTCTTAATGAAAGGATATGAAAGGATGTTCATTTTACACCGCAGAAATTAATACCTATGAATGATGGCTGCTTTTGTAGCCCATAAAATCGGCAGCAAAATGTACTAAAAACAGATATGTTGTGCAATATTATGCATGTAGCAATTATCATGCAGGCATTTGATTATATTCATTCATATTAATGGAGCAGTTTTTATTTATAGGTTTGTAAACATTTCAAACTCTATTACCTATTGGCATTATTTCATTCTCTTGACAGCATACATTATCTTCTGTTTTACAGCCGTGGTGAAGTGTAGCGGGTAAATACTAGAATCTTTGCATTCAATACATTCAGCGTCTGGATTATAAAATTAAATTTCAGAACTGGCAAAATGGTAGCATTTTCTGTTCAAAGGTCAATGTGATAGCACCCACATCTACTTGTCATCCTATCCATCAGGTTAGATCTTTTTTTTTTTCAGAACACAGCGAGCTCCTCACCATGGCAACATTTTGAATCAAAATAGGAAAAAGCTAAGAATTCCAGTTGTCTATTCAGATAATGCATTTAATTGCTAATGTAGACCTTTAAGAAGATTCCTGTTCATCCTTGAAAGAACAATGGACATGTTTTGATTAAAAAGAGAAGGATGAGGTAATCTTTTAGGAAGACTACAACAAAGCAAGTATACCAAAATATTGTTGTGGATTACATTTCCAAATCCAGATGAGGACTCAAGGAGGACAAAGACCAATAGCAAAGTAATAATAAGATAATTGAAGATTGGATAGGAAAGCAAATTTAATGTTCCATTTACTCAAAATTGTGCATGTAACAATAAAGGTACCAACATGTTGCATTCTTGACTGGTACCATCCTGCATTATTCTGCTTAAATACAGGTAGTCCTTAACCACAATTGGGACCAAAATGTCAGTTGTTAAGTGGAACATTTGTTAAGTGAGTTTTGCTCCATTTTATAACTTTTCTTGCCATACTTGTTAAATGATCACTGCAGTTAGCAACCCGGTTGTTAAGTGAATGTGGCTTCCCCATTGACTTTGCTTGTCAGACAGTTGTAAAAATGTGATCACATGACCTTGGGACACATCAACGGTCATAAACATGAACCAAATGCCAAGTATCTGAATTTGGATCACATGATCATGGGGATGGTGCAAAGATTGTAACTGTGGGGAAAAAAGGTCATAAGTCACATTTTTCAGTGCCATGGTAACATTGAACGGTCACTAAATGAACTGTTGTAAGTCGAGGACTACCTGTAGTCTACAAATAGTATGTTGGGATAACTCTTTTTGCTGGCCATCCATTCCTCAGAATCCTGGAAACTGTAACTTGGAAATGCATTGAAAATTCTGCATTAGAGTTAGCATTCCGATTTAAAAGTACAATTCCCAAGCTTTTGGGGAAAGAAGGAACAATTATACAATCATGATGATTAGGGCAAACAAGCTATTCATTTTTGTCACCTTTCTTCTATTCAAAATAGATTACTATCAATAATCAATACAATACAAAAACAAAAATAGTAAATAAACATACACAATAACGCAAGAGTCAAGAACTAAGCAAAAGTTTTAGTTTGGTTGTTTCAATAAAACAGACCTGTTAGATCAATACACAGCATTTCAAAAATAAATATGAAACTGAACAATTTTAACATTCAACAGTTGAAGCAAGCATTAAACTAGCCTTTCCCAACTTGGTATTCTCCAATATACTGAAATTGTAATATACTAACTGCTTATTCTGAGAATTCTGAGAAGCATACCTAGGGATTATAAGGAGAGAAAGTTAATGGAAAAGCTAGTAGAACTGCAGGCCCAGAAACGGGCTCTTTCCAAGATACTAGGTTTGTTGCTTTTAATCTGCTTAGCAACATGCATTCAGGCATAGGACAGAGAGAAACTTTAGTCTTCTGACAAGGTGAGAAGAGAAGACACTGGAGTGGAATTTGGTTTGTTATCATATCTATAACTTCTCACAATTTTTAATACTCACCCCACCATCTTTTTGAAATTGGTTCTTCATCATTAGAAATAATTCCTCTGCTTGGTTAGACACAATTGTTAGAAAAGGCCAAAATCCGCAATTATTTCAAGGTGAAAAAATTAAGATATTTTCTTTCAGGCACTGCAGTTTGCAGTTTGCAGTTTTGCTAAATGCAGATGTTGCAGCCATCTCAAAACAGTAAGGACAGGCTTTGTGAATTCCAGTTCATGAAGCCTGATAAATATAAATTGATAAAGGGATAATAATTGGAATCAACTAGAATTCATCATTGAATTTAGTTGCAAAAAAAATGCTGAAGGACATGGTTGCTTTGAGCAACATCCATTTTTAACATGATGATAAATGTTTAATTATTTCTTAAGAAGTACCGTAGGTTGTATTGAAAAGTGAGGTAACGTTTTATTCTTGAAAAGTTGTTCTTTTACAAATACTTCAGGCTATGATGGTTTAACTCTTTATTCTACTTGCAAGAAAGAAAAGAAACTAGTGGGATTTTCTTAAAAGGCTATCCTGAAATCCACACATCCACATTCACACCCACTCACAAACACACACAAAGAAGCAAACACAGACTAATTAGGCCTGCTTTCCATGCTGACCAACTTAATGTTTCCAGGAAACTAATAAACTCCTCCTTGCTGTTGCTTCCTGCATTTGGCATTCTGTAGCATAGCTGAACATGGAGGTTTTGTCCATCTATCATTGTCAGTAACTTTTGATAAATCTTTCCCCCTATGGATTTTTCTAATTTTCTAAAGGCCATCACATTTTCTGCTATTAAGTTTCATAAATTAGTTATGCAGTGTGTTCTATATTCAGTAAGCTGAGACCATTTGTTTTAAGCAGTAGTTGGGTACATATCAGGTAGACTAAAATTGGTCATGTTTAATTTCATGATATTTTCAGAGAAACTGAAACAAATTCGGGTTAGTATTTTCTTCTGAGTGGAGAAAACTTACAGTACTTGAAACCAAAACTAAATGTGTTTAATGAAAAATATGAGATAATCTTTATTACTAAATTAAACAAACCAATTCTTCTCATTGTAATTCATGATTCAAATAAATTAAAAATTCAAAGGCAAGTCATCCTTAGGAAAATCTTTCCATTCTCCTTTTTCAGTGTAGAATGTAAGAGGGAAGGGAAATCTAAATGGGCAGTTCAATGAATCCCACAGGCAGCCATTGGTATTTATAGCCATCCTAGTCAGAAATATCCCAAATTAGTTTGCCTTAATGCTGTGGCATGTGCCATTCAGTTGTTTTAAATTACTTGCCAACAGATATTCTGTATTTTTACCTGTTCTTATTCAGTTTGATGAAAGAAAATTAGAAAGGTGAAACAAGGAGGAAAAACTCTTAAGGCTGGAGTGTAGTGTTTTTATATATAAAATTATAGAATTTTATACATAAAATTATAGAATTAGCAACCTTATAAATGTGTGTTTGTGTGTGTGTATTATATTTATATGTGCATATATATATACAGTATATACACCAGTTGTTTTTTTCTTCCTTTAGGAAAGCCGGGCTGGCAGAGCAATGTGCACAACATGCTTCAGAGGTTTCCCTTCTCCTCCCCCTCTCCCGCAACCCTGACCGGCTGTGGTGGGACCGGGAGGGTGCACACAAGAGGAAGGGGAGGGAAGCCTCAACTGGTTACCAGCCCCAAAGATAGCATGCAGGGCTGCAGAGCTGCCAGGGTTTTCCAACAGTGAGAAAAGGCACAGAGGCAGGGAGCAACACACACAGACACACACACACAGAAAGAGAAGGGGGAGAAAAAGAGGGAGATAGAGAGAAAAAGAAAGACAGATAAGAGAAATATAAGAGGGAGTGAGAGAGGGAGAAAAAGAAAGAAAGATGAGATAGAGAAAGATACAGAGAGAGAGAGAGAAGAAGAAGAAAGAGGCTCTGACTGTTTTGTTTTCTGTGGGAAACGGGCCCAAGTGGCTCTTTGAGTGTTTAAGGTTGCCGACCCCTGATTTAAGCTCACGCCTACTGATTCAGTGACTCCATCCAGCGATCTCGTTCTCTCTCATCCCCTTCTTCTTTTGCCCTCAATAGTTCTCATAAAGAATTATATTCATGGTTGTATATCCCTTCTGTTACAATGAAGTTTGTGTATACGTTGTTTATTTTATAAAATGTTCAAGCTGACTCTGGTGGTTTACAAAAATGACAACAGAAAATATAAAGGTGCAAAACCTAACAAGAAGACTCCAATGAAGCCACACCAACTAGAAACTCAACAACACACAAAGACTTCCATCACCCTCTCTGACCCAGAGCATGGAGTGGGGAGGGGAGTAGGTCTTTAGCACTCATTTAAATAAGGCCCAAATTCAGGGTTGTGGGGACACATGTTTCCAGGAGGATGTTATTCTAGAGGGCAGGGGCCATGATAGAGAAGGCTTGCAAAATGACACAGTTTAATCAGTGGGATCCAGAACATGCTAACTCTATGGGAATGTATGGGACTACCTGCTTTTAATGCTTGATTTTGTATTCAGTACAGAGGTTCAGGTAGACTGAGGGCCCATCTGCATCTCCCTGATCACCTAGAATTCTATTTGCATAGCTTTTCCTTCTCTTTTTGTCACAGGAAGAGGGAAAATTAAAAGAGAGCCAGACAGATGCAAGGCTAATTGCTCAGACTCTTTACTGCTATCGCTTCTCCTACCAAAACAAGAGTGATACCTCCCTCCTCCCACTCACAAACATTTTCTTCCTTCCAGAGCAGGGATTGCCTGCAAAGCTCTGATGCTTAGGAGGCTTTACCAATGATTTTAAAAGATGATAAAGGAATCTCGGTTTCCCCTCCTTCCTTCGGGCAAAATTTAAACCAAGCAATTTGAAGCTTAACTGACATTTGACGGTATTTTCTGCTGTGAAAGCATTTATCCAGAGATAAGCCCTGGATTTTACCAGTCTAGACTGGAACAGTTTTGGAGTATTTTACATATTGTTAATCATAAGGAGAAAAATGTGTTTGAGGTTTCATATAATAGAAAGGAAATGATGCAACACATTCTTCTGGGGGAGGGATACTATATAATATTATTTAACTAAAGATAGATAATAGTAAAGATAATGGAGTCTTATCTTAGTTACATGTGCTTTGCAAGCCACCCTGTTTGAAGATGTAAGACATTTTCTTATTATCTATTCTTATTCTGGTAAATTTTCCCTAGTTCCTTCTTGTTCAGGCACATTAACCCCCCATATATAACTTTTGACAGACCAGATAACTATTAATTGCCATGATTTCAACATTGTGCTAACATTGAAATAGTCAAACAGTAATTGGCTCTTTTGGTAGCTGCATCACATTGCTAGTTTATGCTTAATCTGCGGTCAATCAGAATCCAGATCCTTCTCACAAATGCTGCTATTAAAAAGGTACCATCTATTAAGTACCCATTAATCTCTATGCCCTCCCTACTAAGTGTCCAACCCCTTCCTTGCTCTTGATTAGGAAACATTTCAGAATGGACAGTCCCTTAGTTTCTGGAAACTAAAATGAGAAGAGGGAACATACTTTCAGTCATGCAAGATTCTGTTTAATAACTTTAACCCATTGTAACTAACTTGATAATAACTACAATGCTGTGTTCCTGGTTGTGTTTCTTATCTGAAATACCTTGAAGGGCTAATAAGAACATAAATAATTTTAATTGCTCATGTTTGTCTGTTTTTTGAGTAAGTTGTTCTTTTAAATTTCCCCCCACTAGCATAAAGCTTCATAAACATAATTTTGCTCCTTCTCCTTTCTTCTCCTCTCCTTGGGTAATAGACAATTTGCTTTCCTTTTCATACTGCCATTTTCATTATTGTTCCACATTGTTTTTTCTACCCTTGGTCAAACCTAACTTTGCAATATCTTGAATGACACAATGATAGTGATGTCTGGGGAATTTTTGGAGTTGAAGTCCAGGAATCTAACCCTAAATATATATGCAATTCTTGGCATATTCGGGTCTTCTCCTGTGTAAGATTGAGAGTATCTTGGCGACGTTTTGACGAGGTCCCACTCGTCATCTTCAGGCTGGTGCTTTCGGGTTCGTGCTTGTGCGAGCAAAGCGTGATCGAAGCTGCCATCTCTCTATAAATACTGGGGAGGTGTGGGGTGTTGGCTTTGTTGCTGTGAACGGGTTGGTTGGTTGTGTTGTTACATCT
>JANHFT010006569.1:45034-59766 GCA_032467955.1 Pseudoxenodon macrops
AAAATAAGGCCAAGTGCTTATTTTGGGGGTCAAAAGAAAATAAGACCCTGTCTTATTTTCGGGGAAACACGGTATTATCTCAGATGCCAATAGGAAGCTCAGAAGAGAGACACCAGAAAATGACCATTTCTCGGCGTTCTGTTTCAGGAGAGGATGTCGAATCAAAAGGGAAGCAGCTCTCATGATTGGGAATAATAAGTTTAACAAACCCAGCTAGCTGCCATTGATAGCTTTGTTCTTGAATTTAACAATTATCTTTTGAAGCTATCCAAGTTAATGATTGTCACCACCTCTTTAACTAAGTGGGGTATGAAGAAATTGCTCCCTTTTGTCTGTCCTAAATAGCTCCAGGCTAATAATTTCTCAGGCATTTGGATTCAGTTTGATCAAAATGAAATAGTGTTTAAAATGTAAATGTTCCCACATCTTAATGTGGGATTCTTCAGCTTCCCTTACTTATAAGGAAGATAAGCATGCAAGTGCCCTGTCTATTGTGCAGAATTCTCTCTTGTAATCCACAGGCTTCACAGATTCTTGCACATCAAGGGCAAAATGTCAGAAGTTCACTCTTCTGAAAAAAGCTTCTTCACTGCTGGTAATGTGGGAAGCTGTCCTTTTACTGGATATCTGTTTTTCCTTATCCGGGTGATTTGCTTTGAAAATTATAACTATTTCAGTATCTCGGCTTCCTTGATGTCAGGGCTTGACTTTTTATTATTCGTAGCTTAAGCAAGTGGGCCTCTCTTTTATATTCCCTGAGTCTGCCAGATTTCCTAGGCGGTCCTTCAAATCTTTCTGTAAACTTTCCAAGCAAAGCTTCCTGAAGATGGTTCCCTTTGCTTTTTAAATATCACAAGTTCCCACAGGTTTAACAAGCCATTTTGAGATCTGGCCCAATTTTTTTTCTAACTCACTGATTCACCTCAGTATTCAACTTCCATAATACAAGTAGTCTGTGACTTAGGTCCATAATTGGGACCAGAATCTTGATCTTTGAGTGAAGCAATGCTCAGGTTGATGCTCACCTGACTTCTTCACTCATTGATTACAATCCTGTATTTCTGGTTGCAGTTGTTAAATGATCTCCCAAGATCATTAAGTGACAGAATGAAACATCTGCCTGGTGGAAGGTTTCAGCTCCACACAGAAAGGAGAGGGAACTCTCTCAGCAGGGAGCAGCATCTTGCAACCTTCTTAGCTGACTTCCTGATTGTCTTTTTGGGGAAGCTAACCAGGGGTAGGTTCTGGATATTTTTGCTGCCAGTTTGCTCAGGGTCACACTGTGTTTGCACATGCAGCAATAAAAAAATAGCTTCCGTGCATGTGCAGAAGCAAAAATTAGCATCATGCGCAAAAGAAAAATCCAAGATGGTGGCATCCACGGAGACACCAATGGAACCGACTCTGTGACATCATCGCTGAGCCACTAACGGTTCTAAAGAACCTGTTAGAACTGGTAGGAACCCACCTCTGAAGCAAACAGAGAAGATTGCACATGGCAATTATATGTTCATGGAACAATTGCAACTGTGGTAAGTATAACCAACAGGTTGCCAAGGACCTAGCTCTCAACCATGTGATTGTGGATGTATATGTACAACATTTTGCAACAGTTGAAAGTGTTTTACAGTCCATAAAGTATACTTTCCAAAACTGCTATTAATTTGAACTGTTGTAAAGCAAATGGTTATAAGTTGAGGACTTGCTGTAAAGAAACAGTTTGGTTATGATAGATGCAAGAATTCACCAAAAGCATTGGGTGGGGGGAAAACATAAGAAATTATGTATAAAATTAAGCCAGGACTTTTAAGCCTCAAGACAGAGACTGCAGTTTGATTGCATAAATAGAAGAAGTTACTTAAAGAAATATTAGTGCTACTTTGATATTTCCAGTATCTAAGAGGCAAAGAATAATGGACCTCGTGCTTAACTTTGTTCAGAAAATGCTGGTTCTCTAGTGTGCTAAAACACATGAAAAGCACTAACTAATAAACCATTAAACTAAGAATAAAGAGACTTTGGAGCCACCTTTGAAAAGAGCCATGGCTATATATATATTTGATTAATAAATAAATGAAGTGGACAGAACTCAAATAATCCCTACCAAATCAACCAATTTCTTTAACCATTGCTATGGAAAACTGCGTATTTTTACATTTTCCTGTTTGTTTACTGAGAAACCTTTAACAGGTTCTTTTCTTCAGTAAAATACGCATTATAATTACTTTTCCTGTTAATTGAGCTATTTCTTAGCCAGTAGTGAATGCTATCAGGTGCTTCATTAATGTGAAATATACTTTCCATCTGTGGGTTAACGACATAAATGAACAACCATGCATGCTGAGCATTTGAGACATAGAAAGCAATATTTTTGGTGGGTGATTTTTAACTGGATTTTAACATTTAGCCCTTCTTTATCTTTCCATTAATAAAACCATTAAGTTAAAGATTAACAATAGAAATTAGAAATTCATATTAAAATTCTTTTCTATGGGATTTTATGAACCTATGACAAATGTAGAACAATCCATTCTATAGGAATGGAGAAAAGCAGCCATTTGGTATTTCTGAAAGATACTTGGCGCTGCATCAATGTTATCCATATCTTTCCTCATTATCCAAATGGGTAACCTCATGACTGGCACGCGCTAAGATACTGTACTTATGAACTGACCACTTTTCATTGTTTCTTAGGAATTCAGTAATGTGCAAGATACTTCATGTAACTAACTCAGCCATGTACATCCTCAAACTGCATCCTCCTTTTTATTTCCTGTCCCAGTTTCTAAGAATGGGGTGATGAGATCTGGACGACAGCATAGTCACTATCTGTTGAACAAGTATGATTCCAATTATCAAATTTATGAGGATCTCAAGTTGCATGGAGGGAAGGCTTCATAAACTTTCTTTTATCTTTTCACAGAAGCTGAGTAGAACAAATGGAGAAATCAGGAGAAGAGGACATGGTCACAGAACCACAAATACCTTATTAGCGACATTAATATATCTAACAAATATGTTTATTTTCCTTTTAAATAATGGCTGCTGAAATTAGGTTTATTGAAACAAAAATATAATTGCTTTCTCAAGCACGAGTAAATAATTGGTAGGCAGGATTTTTCCCTTTATCAATAATTTTTGCAGGTTTATATAAAAGAGAATATTAATAGACATGTATTTATTAAACAAATTTATATAGCCACCCAATGATTCCTGGTGACATAAGACACACAATGCAAGAAATAATCCCCAAATTCTCAGCTACATAAACATTGCTGACTTTAAAGTTTTCAAAATAATAATAATTATTATATTCCAAAGCACCATCATAAAATATTCCAAAAAGGGACTGATTTGTTGCTTGCTTGTGTAAATATGCCAGAATCTGTCGAATTTTCAGTATTTGTAGAAACAGATCACTTTAAAAGTGGAATAATAATTTCAGTTCACCTTGCAAGTATATTTGAGAAGGAGACTTTTAAAAGCTAGTTGCATGTTTGCTAAACTAGAGCTTGTCACATTGCTAAAAAAGATCTGTCACGTCACCAGAAAGAAATGTTGCGAAGTTGTTGTAGAAACATAAATAACTAATCTAAAACATATCGTTGTCTATAAATTATGTAAAATCAAGTCTCTTTTAAGTAAAGAATGACTCTTGGTGATTTCATGGGTGTATTCTGTAGTTTTCTTGGCAAAAATCACGGCCAATTTGAAATTATGAATTGCCATACAACTCACTGATTTCTGATTGTTGTATCTATCTCCAGTGTACCTTTCATTCTAACACACACACACCACATACACCACATACACACCACACCACATACACACATACCTGTTTGTGTCAGTCCTTCAAGGCTGCCTGTAAGAGGAAAATAGAAACCACCTGAATTCCTGGTACACTAAAGAGGGGAAAATTGATTCCTTAAAGAGAATTAAAAAGTCTTGAATTTTTCCTCCCATTCACTCCTGCCTCTCGGCACTAAGTTGATGTTGCTTTTCTTTTTCAAGACCAAGTACATGTTTAGACTGGGCTGTTATAATACATTTAATTAATCATAATGTATAGTTTGGAATATTATCTCAAGCTAAATAAAAATATAATTTTAGCACAGTGTGTCCACCTAATTAACTGAGGCTTATTTAATCAGTGATTTTTTTTAAAATCATAGCTTGAAAAGAAGTGAAAGTCTAGCCTAGATGTTCATCACTTCTCTTTGGTGCAGAGGTGGGTTCCTAATGGTTCGGTCTGGTTCTACCGAACCATTAGTAACTTACCAGCATGGTTCAGTAGAACTGTTAGTAACCCGGGCCCGCCATGCTCCTGATCTGGTTCTTTCGGTGGCACCACAGGTGCTACCATCTTGGATTTTGCTTCTGCGCATGCACAGACTTTTAAAAAAGCACTGTGCATGTGTGTGTGGCGTGCAAAGCACGTGCATGGCCACAGCACGGCCCTGAGCAAACTGGCAGTAAGAAGATTTAAAACCCACCTCTGCTTTGGTGTTTATATTTTTCATTGACTCAGTCTGATGTTTCAATTTCCTAAATTTGCAAGTTGAAAGTGTCATAAATGGTAGTGATTATAATAACCTCCTCACCAAATGCCTGTACTAAAGGGATAGAACTTCAATCAGCATCTTTCTTTTTTCTTCTTTCTCCTACAGGTGCCCCTGTTGGTCACCAAGAATGGTGCTTTTGAACATAAGCATTCTTCTGACTATGATCACAACTTTTAAAATAGTGTTTGCCTGTACATGTTGTACTTTGTCTGTCACAGTGCTCTTATGGGCAACAGATTCTTGGAATAGGAATGTAGATGAGCGAATGCCACTGATGAACATGAACTAGAAAGCAGGACATCTGTTACACAGAGAAAAACACGAAGGGAGGGACATTGGATGCGAACTAGAAGAACAGATACTTTCTGAAAGGGACTCACAGGTTTCAGAAGCTGCCAGCTGTTTGGAATAGATTTTGTTCCTAAGTTACCCTACATCTGCGTCCTTTCACCTTTCAAATATCTTGAAAGCTTCAATTTCATGTTTGTCTAGAGAAGCTGATATTATTATCAGTTATGATGACCCATTAAAGGACAGCATCTCTTCAGTCTTTCCTCCTCCTCCTCCATACAAAGTTTTTGTTCTTCTCGTAGCCTCAACCATTGTTATTTGATACCGATGTTGTCTTTCCATCTTCTTCTGAGTGTGCCTGGTGTTCTTTGACCTTCTTTGTATGTCTTATACAGTATGGAATTCCCAGACATTCTCTCCAGATGAGCAAATCACTTCATTTGCTGTCTTTTTATGTAGTTTAATATTAGTTTTATTTCATTTTCCCCCTTAAAATCTCATTCCTGATTTTATTCCTTCTAGTAATTCCGGCAACTTTCCCCAGACATCACTGGCTACGGGTCTGTACATGTCATATTTAAGAATGCAATAAATATCTAACCCTTCCAAATTATGGTTAGACCTTCCAAATACAACAATCCGTATGGCGCATAAGCAAAACATATGCAACAATTTTACAATAGGAAATGCAACTGGTGTCAGTGTCCAAGAAACCTGTGAATTTCTTAGTCATATTAATGGAGCTAATTTAGAGAATGCCTCAACCTTCCTAGCGTAGTGTGTATTATGATTAAACTATCTGCATAGAAGAGGAAGATATACTTCATATTGCCTGATGCATATTTTCCCAAAGCCCAGTTTTGGCAATGCTGCCTGGCAATGCTTAGAAGAGAGTGCACATTACATGTCCTTCAAATGGTACAATAGGCATATCATGTAAATGAACAGGTTTGAAAGCTTTCAAGCACACACAAACTTCACACTTGAATGCTTTTCAGAAGCTGTTCAACAGGAATACTTCACCTTGGCTGTTTCTGTACTTTTCCATGGTTTAGTACTCGAGGAAAAGAAATGATCAAGGCTTATCTTCAGTTCCTTGTATTTTCTCCACTCTCTTTGACTGCTTGAGCTAGGAAACCCTCCCCCCCTGGAGTTTTCAGCAGGTGTCAAATGCAAGGTTACATAGCAAAGACCATTTGCCCTTTGCTTTATTGCAGATTGTTCTTGAATGTTTGCCTTTGTTCAGTTGTTTGCTTTCAGTTAAGAGCTCCCTCCTGGTGGTTCAACCAGATATGCCCTAGAGTCTGCTGTCCTTCCAATTTATCACCCGACAGCAATGATTGTACAATGTAATTAACAGTCAGTGCTAGCTTTTGGATATGTGCTATAATGAAAGAACCATCTGAAATTAGGACTTAAATAATGACAGGTTCAGGAATATGCAGGCTGGTATTTGTTATGCATTTTAATAGCGTAACTTTGCAGCTAATTGGAGACTAACTAAACCCCCTTGGACACATTTCAAGTCACGTCAGTATTTTTTTCTCCCTAAGGAATCTGATAGGCTATGCAGCTTAGTACTGCCTTTTTCTATCTTAATTACCATATTGAGTTGTTTTAATGCGGGTTTACTTTAGAAGCATGTGTTATGACTTTAAGCTAGGCAGTGCTTCTTATCCAGCCACTGCAATCTCATTTAAATTTAACACCACCCTATCTGCAAGAAACAAGGAGAAGAAAAGAAGCCGACTTATTTAAGGGTAAAACTAGATCCATGATCTGTGCATGTGCATATCATTTACCCTGGAAGATACGGGTGATTATAAACCACCCTTGTCTTTGGTGTCAGCATCCCTGAAGGGCTTAAATGACAGGAAATGTAACATGAGAATGGATGCTAATCTTGCACGATGTTGGGCTTTCCTAAATACATTGGAGTATACCATTGAAAGAGCAAATTTTCATTGCCAAAAAGCCAATGGCTATTATTTTTGCAGTGTATGCCAGAATTGTCATTTTGATTTTCTTGAGAAAAGCACTGAAATTCCCAGCACATTTGTTAATGTAAAATTCCATGAATAAACTGTATGCTGAGCAACATGTTCCTGCAAAAATGAATAAAAGGGCAAAAGAACTACCGTCTGGAAATCAAACAAGAAAAACAATACCATACTTGTTTGGGCTTTTTGGAAAATAATCATTTGCATATTTATCTCTGCTTCCCATCCTGTGCCAAGATTTAGTATTAAATCACAATACATTAGCAGGCCATGTTATAATTTGAAAGCAGTGGGAGGCTGAAATACACATTACACATAACAAATATCACTTTGGTCTAATGGTTAAGGCACTAGGCTAGACACTGGGAGACTGGGATCTAATCCTACTTTAGGCTTGAAGCCAGCTGGGTAATTTTGGGTTGGCTGCTTTCAGCCCTAGTAAGAAATCAATAGCAAACCTCTTTCAGAAAATGGTGGAAAGGAAATGGACAGTTGACCTATGACAACTGTCTTGGTAGTTGCCTTGAGTCAAGTCTGGCATGAAGACACTCTATAGACAGATAGCATGAATGAAATCTTGTTTTGGTTTAGCAGAATATTGATTACAGTAACATAAGAAGAGCAGCAAAGATTATCTAGCTAATATCCAGAACAAATGAGAATATTTTACCATGATCCACACTTCTTTTGGCCTCATAGGACCTTATGATGGATTAAAATATACCGGTATTTAAAATCTATCTGATTTTGTAGAAGCTTCCCCTGGAGATTGGAGAATTTCATTGGTATTGGGTGTTCTCTAGAGGCTGTGAGCCACATTGACCCCCATTATTTGAGCATATGTTCAACCATTTGTTACACTCCGTTTCTAAGTACATTATTATTACAATGAATATATATCAGGTTTAGACTCTTCTTCTAAAAAACAGTAAAATTCTGCCACATTTTGTACATCATGAAAAACACAATTCTTTAGGGTTGTTTTTTTTACACAACTTTCTTGTTTGGTTTCTAATTTTAAAAAAACAGGAAAGAAACTGCTTTTAATATTTTATTTTGCAGCTTTCCAATTTACATCTATTTCAATGACAAAGTACCAATGCCCTCTGTGATCGAAGTTCTTAACTTATAATAGCCCTTCGTTATCTAAATAAACGGTTCCTTTCATGGCCTTCTCATTATTTTTCAGAGTCTTGAAAATATTTTTTTCCTTGTACAGCTGAGAATTTTCTGAGGTAATAAAGCATCTGCCTCTTTAAACACAGGTTCTTTCAGAAGAAGAAGCCATATTGGTTAGCTTTGCCTCTAATCTCAGCTTTAGCATTTCTCATGTTTTGAAAAGATTGTCCAATAATTCAGGAAAATTGTATTTTTCCATTTCTTCTGTCAGTTTACTTAACTTGATTCCCCCTCACTCCCCTCTTTTTCATATCATTTTAACCTATATATTATTGCATTCATGGTGTGGATGGGTGTTTAAAAGCAGCCAGTCTACAATCCATTTTATCTTCACAGTTTATTCTCAGCATAATAGAAAGAGACACAAGCAATGCCTCATCTAGGATGGGATAATGCTATCTGTTCTCTGCAGTAGCCTTGGAATGCTAGTTGAGAGGAAAAAGTATTAGGGCATGACGTTTTCCTGTTACAAATTAGGAGTGGGTGTAATATAAAACCTTCTGGCAGGCCACCTTTTCCAAGGAGTCTTACTATAATTTTGTGCTCATATGCAAAATGTGGAATACACAAGTAGTATATCCACCCCAATGCATGCTTAATACAACGTGACTTTCTCTGTCAACATTATGAACTTTGCTCTTTTCTGTTATTGCTCATTCATATAGATCACTTTAGGTTCATTTCAGCTTGCTACCTGAATGTGGCACAACAGCAGTAATCCAGTAACTCAATAGAGAGAAAATTGGTAGATTAGAAAGTACATATTTGGCAATTTCTCCTCCTACTGAGTTTGTGGTAGGTACTAATAACTATGCATGACATATATCAGAATTGAAATCTTATGGATTTCTGGGCACGGTTGAAAATGGACCTTTAAAGTTGGCTTGGGATTTGACAATCTCAGGGATATCATTTTGGTCTGAATCTTTCTAGATAGCAATGCCATTGGGAAAGGGCCTCTTAAATGTGACCTCGGTTTTTGAGATCTTTTTAGTGGACATACAAAAGAATGAAACTCAAAGGGACCAATTGTATATTCAGCCTCCCCTTTCCTACATTTAGAAAAGAAGTCAGGATCTTCTTCTTTAGACAGCATTGTTCCATTTAAATAGGATTAAAAACAATTTAACAATGTTTTATTGTTAACCACCTAACAATTTTACCCACAGTAACTGTGCTTTTCACGATGCCCTAATGGAGAAAGGAGAGTGGCACTATGTGCACCACACACCACAAAAGGCATTAACATTCATGGCAATTTACGTCCTTCATGGTACGCTGTGTGTCATCCCCTCTAGCTCTCCAACACCTTTCTATGAAAAATAATGCATGTAATTAATTTCCTGCATAGTTTGCATATAATTACATTCAAATGGATATCTTGAACCTAATGCCTCTATTAGGGAGCATTTACATTAAACTTGCTAATTAGTTAGCATTCCATACAGCAAATAGAACTTTTTATTTTTCAGTTAGGAGAATCGCAAAGCAGAGTCACAGCTCTCTAATGTGGAAGTTATTTCAATAGTGGAAGGTACTGCAGAAGCAAAATGATAGCTACAGACGAGAGGTGGGTTCTGAATCTTCTTACTGCCAGTTCGCTCAGGGTCATGCCTTGTGCATGCGCACTCGGCAGGCAAAATTTAGCTTCTGTGCATGCGCAGAAGCAAAATCCAAAATGGCGCCGCCCACGGAGTCACCGAAAGGAACCGATTCCGTGACGTCATCAAGCAATTACTACCTACTCTATAGAACCGGATAGAACAGGTAGGAACCCACCTCTGCTACAGAGTACTAAAAGCAATGATGATAAACATTATGTTGATAGATGTGAGTTAATGAATCCTGGACTGGAGACATTGTTCTTAATGCTTACTATGTTCATTGACACGAACAGACACTATTATATGGGCAGCTGTGTGAACCAAGCATATTTTGCAGCTCTGTATAACTTGGTTCAAGGGTTATGTATAGCACATCTAAAAAGTGTGACAGGACCAGTACAGAACCTTGAGAATAAAAAGCAGCTCTGTAAATTATATCATCCCCTCTTTTAGCTACTGACAGCTTTTCTAATTACTGTTTCGTCTGTGACATTAAGCAGGTTTCTAAAATCCAGAAGAAGTAACCCAAAGACTTATTTTATGTTATTCCATGTAAATGCTCTTCCATGTAAAGGAATTTAAAGTGATATATCTGGTGATATATATTAGACGAACAAAGATGAGAAAAAAAATCCCTAGGGGACAAGGCAAAATTAAATGCTACTTAGGTAAAGAAAAAGAAAATCTTTTGAAACTAATACATTTATGTTCACTCCCATTCCTGAAGGAAAAATTAGTTACAACTGAATAAAGCTTCCTTCCTTCCTTCCTTCCTTCCTTCCTTCCTTCCTTCCTTCCTTCCTTCTTTTGTTTCATTCATTCATTCATTGCTCGTGCACAAATGTTATATAAATGTATGTTCTATTAATGCCCCCAACCGTATCTGACCACAATGGTAAGGAATTCCTGATGAAGGTTTTATTTTAATTTGCAGTGAATACTTTACAATTGGAATAAATAATGTTTTCACTCTAGAAAGGAAAATCTTATAAAGAAGCAATTGTACAAACATGTCGTATTTGCAATGTGTACACACATTGCATACACACACATATATAAGTACACAAACATATAGAAAAGAGCTGTGAGTAATTTTGCAGCTGTTAAGAGGTGTAAGTAATTTTTAAGCCCAACGTCAAGCTTTTGAAGACATAATTTTAACATCTAATTATGCAGAAACCCATTTGTAATACTACTTTGAGCTGCAAGCATAGTGTGCCCTTCAGATATGATGTTCTGTTGAATTTACAGATTCCTCAAACCAGTCCTGACACTTGGGTTTAAATATTCTCAATTTCATAATTGACCTCTGTTTTCTAGTTACTGCCCTACTGTGATTATTTGGTGTAAACTAGTATTGTAATGACAGTCTGACACTCTTGTATTCTCTCAGAAATGATTCCACCTGAACAAAATAATAGGGATACAAATTATTTTTTCCCCTATGGGTTATCCTGAGAATAGATTTTTTTTAAATCTCCAGTCCTTTTTTCTCAGCTGTTATAGCACTAGCAGCAAATTAACAAATTATGTCCATCTAGAGATAGTTTTTATCTGATGCCCCACAGAAAAAAATAATGTCCTAAAAGAAGGTAATTACTGAATGGTATTTTAAAAATAATAATTAGATTAAAAGTGAGAATATACAACAGGGAATATAGATGTCAAAATAAGACCCGAGTAATTTGTACTAAATGATTTCATGGGCAACTGATGTTAATAATATGTAAATGAGACAGATAAATACAAAGGCTCTACATATTAAAAATATGTTAAATATAAATAATTAATGTATTCTATGATCTTTATGTGCTCTAAAAATCCACTAAAAAACTTTCAGGACCAGAATGTTACACTATTTAAAACAACTGAAAATATACTAATCTGATCAGCCTCACCACTGCAGGAAATCTGTCGGTTTCTGGATACTCTTCATCTCTTTTTAAAGAATTTTATCTTTTCTTGTGATGACAAGTAAGGTCATAATTTTTTTTTTTCAAAATTATAGAGGCACTTTTGAAATTGGCCATCGAGTGCTATAATTGAATATCAAGGACATATTTTATGATTCTTCTATTAGCTAATTTATTGTCTATAATGTGCTGAAGTTCATTACGGCTCCATCCTTTCGTATTCTTTTTTTATAATTCCCTTTAAAATGTAACATTATTTATATCTACACATAATTTTCTTCCATTTCACCACTATAAAGAAAAAACAAAAGGGATGAAAGGAGGAGCGGGAAGCAAAAAATAACCACAACAAAGAAAAACAGTGGCGACTAAGTAAAAGAGGTGAAAGATAATCCAAATAGAACTGGAAAACTAATTTTTTATTAGCAACATGCTCGGTGTCCCAATGGGAGGTCTGGCTGTCACCAATGTCTTTAGTTATTTTTCTGAGACAAAGTATTAATCCATTTACAAATCCCAACTTTTTGGTTGTCAGGTTTTCTTTCAAATGTGAAGGTAAATAGCAACAGAAAGGACAGCAAACAGTAATGAAGTGTAAGCCAGCTTTACCTAATATGTATCCTGATAGTAAACAAATACACATTGGTCTGTCACTTCAAGACCAGAAGGCGTTGTTTGCTTAGCATTTAACGGAATGGAAAGTACTGTTGCCTTGTTCTAGGAAGTGATCCAAAATTTTGTAGCTCTCAGATTGAGTCTGACAGAAGAGGCACTAAAATTGGCACAGTTCCTGTAATATCAGTTCTGTGTGACTTGAGGCTCTCAGGAGAGTGAGTTAATATTTTTCTTAAAATATTAAAATTAAATTAAAAGGGAAAAATAGAAAAAAAACGCACTCTTTATTTAGTAGTAGTCTTGATACTTTTGAAAGAGGTTGAATTAAAACAATCTAGTTCCTATTGTTTTAGTTCATTTTTCTTATCGTTCACATTTTATTTACTTCACAGAATTCAATAGGGCGATAAGGTCAAGATGTTAAATTAGTTGCATTGATGCCATCAAAATGAGGAATACCGACAACTACATGAATAGATGTTTCAATTGCATCCCAAATATATCACTACATTGTCTTGTATAAAGATGTGAAAAAAATTCCTTGCTAAATATTAAGTTTTATTATCAGAGAATTGGAATAGCATATTTTGTGCTAAAACCTTGAAAATGATTTACAAGTAGATAAAGTGACTCCTTTTTAGCTACAGATATCTATATTAGAAACAATTGTATTAGGAGCCTATTTAGAGCCCCTGTGTTTCTTCCAATTCATTTCATTCTCAGTTCTTGAGTTGTACATGTAGCCCTTGAATTCTTCACTGAATTGATTCATCCAATAAACATCCGCTGTACATCCTATCCTTAAGCTGGCAAAAGAAGAAAGAGGAGGAGAAGGAGAAATAAATTAACATAAATTGTGTTACAGTGATAGCTGAGCTGATGCTGCCTCAATCTTTTCTGGCCTTGTGATTTGTATGTTTGGATATTTTTGGAAAAAGCAACTTGTGTTCTGCTCTCAAAGTTTTAAGTATGCAATGTGTGTTGTGTTTTTGACTTTATAGCAGAAGCTGGTTTTGCGTGTAACTGGCAGCACAGAATGTAACTGCTTTTTACACATGGACTTCATTGTGTTTTGAAGGAATTCTACATTTCTGTCCAAACATAGGCTCATTTGATAGTCACAGGTATGGAGGAAGGCTTGCAAGGAATGCTAGGTATGTATAGAGGTGGAATTCCGTAATTATTTTTCTTTGCATAAATATGAACAAATGATTAATATATGTACTTATTCTATGGCTTGTTGCAGCACTGGCAATGAGTAACCAAGGATTATAATTCTGACCTTGTGCCTGGCACTACCTTGAAGTAGTCCATAATGTAAATAAACTGATATTGCAGCATTGTTTCTCCCTCCCCAGGGGGGAATGGTAATCAGAAACCTATGCAGATACAGAGAAAAAAATGTTCTTAATTGGAATAGAATCAACAAAGCATAGCCATCATACCAAGTTGAAATCCACTTTCGTTTTAAAAACTTAGATCTAGTATTCTTTTCAAAGAATGCCAAATCCATTTACATAAGGTAAATGGATTTGCTGCTTTCCAGAATGCCAGTCACAAATGCATCTGTTGAAGCCAGTTGTCCAGGGTGTCAACTCTAAAGCAAACCTGGCAGAAGCCATCTTGTGCTGCCTCATAGCTGCCATGAAGCCTGAGAGGTGAAAGGAGGGGGGAAGTAGATAGCTTTGCTAACCACCAAAACAAAAAGGTTTCCTGTGGGAACCAAGGTCATCTTAACAGGTGGCTGTTGAAGGAGGAGAGGAGTAACCAAGCAGACTGTCAGCTATATTCATTGGATAATGTGACCAGTGACATCTGGGAGGAGGGATCTTCGCTCTTTTAATTAGGTGAAAACTTTTAGAGTTGGTTTTCACTGGCTGTGCTGATATGATGTATCCAGTAAACATGTTCTTTGAGGACTCTACCTGCCTTGAAGTTTTGCTTTCAATGGGTGCGTTACTCAGAACGCTGACAGAGGTTCTATAGCCTAAGCCAGTATAGCCACTGGAGCATCAAGCAACCAAAGGGAAGGAATGCATACCAGTACAGTCTAAAATACGCACAAGGAACTGGTGAAATAGAATTTGCAGGACATCTTTCTGCTAGTGATATAGAGAAACATGAGAATGATCTTTTTACCAGCTCTTTAAAGGCTTATTTTCTTTTTCCGTCTTCTAACCTGACCTGATGAATTTCACCTTAAATAATACTTCTGTACTTTTCTCAGAAAAAAAATATATTTAACAATGCAGTTAGGCCAGATTTGGCTCAGAACTTGAATTTTACAGCTCCCACATCTGGACAATGATTATGATGATGATGATGATCTTTGGAAGGAGACTGTGCAGATGGTAAGCCATATGAAAATAATCTTAGGATGAAGCTATTTAGATTGTAGTATATAATTTTACTTTAACATCAGGCAATTGAAAGTTCCTGTACTTAGGGACAGTCTCTCTTCCTTGATTTGTGCTGTAGAGCAGGGGTCTCCAACCTTGGCAACTTGAAGACTTGTGGACTTCAACTCCCAGATTTCTTCAGCCAGCAAAGCTGGGTTTGAATTCTGGG
>JANHFT010006570.1:0-10982 GCA_032467955.1 Pseudoxenodon macrops
TAACAGTAATGCAGTCTTAGTAAGTAGTTTGACAGTGGTGAGGGAATTATTTGTTTAGCAGAGTGATGGTGTTTGGGAAAAAAGTGTTCTTGTGTCTATCAAACTGTTATTACTATTATGCAGGATTTTCTTTTCTTTTTTTTAAAACTTCTTTGGAATTATCTTAGAAACCAGGGGATCATGAGTTCTAGTGCCATAATTTGACATGGAAGCCAGTTGGGAGACCTTGGGCCCGTCGTTTTCTCTCAGCCCTAAGAAGGAGTAATGACAAACTACTTTTGAAAAATTATTGCCAAGGAAACTGCAGGGACTTGATCAGACAGTCTCTGAGAATCAAAGTTGAAAGGAAGAAAAAAAAACCTTAAATCCATTATTTTATATCCTGAACTCTTGAATAAGAAATAATAGGTCTTGACCTTTTTCTGCATGACATTCTTTGAAGTTATTTGAATTATCTTTGTTGCCTATCTCTGAATTTGATTCACTGTTTTTAAAGTTTGATGGTCAGGACTGGACACAAATTTCAAGTAGGATCTGATGAGAATCTAATAGAGCGGAATGATTATTTTCTATGGTTTGGAATTTATAGTTCTGCTGATGCCGCTTAAAATTACATACTGTGTGCCTTCTCTGCAGCCAAATCATACTGTTGGCGATCAATTACTGTGTCAAAATATTCTTTCAAGTAGTGTTACCGTATATTAATACCAAGGCAATATCCCTCATTCTATAGCTATGCCTTTGATTTATGTTTCCTTTGCCCTTGTCTCTTTTAGATTGTGTTCGATTAGTTTCTATCCATTTATGCAACCTCTCCAGATTATTTTGAAGTATTTATCCCACCGATTTCAAATTAGTTGTAAACCTTAAGCGCATCCAGTTGACAACCGGGATGTCAGGGTTCCAAGCAATATATCCATAGCAAACAGAACTTTGAGGCAGGTGAAGTCCTCAAATAACAGGTTTATTGGGTATATCATACTGACACAGGCTGGTGAAAAACAACTCTGAATGTTCCCATGACTTTCATCTAATTAAAAGTAAAAGTTTCCCCCTTCCCCAAATAATCAGTCACATAGTCTAATCACAGTGTCATCCGGTTGCCTGATAACTTCACTCTTCCTTTCTCTGACCACCTGTGGAAATGTCGGTTCCCAGGAGAAAGTTTTTTGTTTTGGCTACAAGCCCCAGCTATCTCTACTCCCCCCCTCCCTATCCCTCAGCTCCAGTGTAGCAACATTGAAGCCTCAAAATGACCTAGGTTAGGTCAGCTTCAGGGTTGACAGGCGCCCCCCCCCTTAATTGAAAAGTACTTCCTGCAAAGAAAAGACATTGCAAAGAGGTTAGTTAAGGATCAGTCTAACGTCCTCTCCCTCCCCCTGGGGGCCCTTTAGGTTTCTGGGGGTACATATCATGAAACCGTTTGACTAACCTATCTGCCTTCACATCCCAACTCTTGACCCAAGTAGCTTCGGAGAGTGGATACTCCTTCCATTGCACTAGGTACTGCAATTGTCCCCTTATTTTTGTGATAACCAATTTGGTACCCCTTTCCAGTTAGACGATGAACCAATGATGTATACTTGGGTTTGCTATAAACTGGCCTGTGTCTTAGACCTCACATTGCTTATGTGCTGTACGTAACGTTGCTTATCTCATCAGAGAAAAACAACATGGGTTATGTTATAGATTGATTGATCAGATTTATATAACCATCCATCTCACCAAATTGACTTTGGGTGGTGCACAACAATAGATAAAAAGAGAGAATATAAGAATATCAAATACACATATAAAAATCTATAACATTGAATACAAAACCAAAAATTCAAGCTGTATCTGAAGGAAGAATAAAAAAATGTCTAGTTGTGTATGCTTTTCACTGAACCTGAGTGTTAATGGAACCTAAAAATGGAAAAATGAAGGAAAATAAGAGAGAGAGAGAAATCAAAGCAAGTAAGCAAGCAAGTTATGTAGCGACTCGATTGTATTCACATGACACATTTAACTAGCTCAAACATCTACTTGTAACTTCCTTTGTCCATCATGGTAACCTTTGTTTTGTATGCTTGTGACTCTGCAAACCAAGCCCACTTGATCAGTTTGTGGTTCAATGTATCGTTGAGAACCTACAATTCCAATATAAAAGTATTCAATCTGAATGATATTTTTAACCGCAAACTTTTTCCCTCCATTTAGCACCTTGAATAAACTCTGCATAGAGATTTCCAGAAGGCTAGATCTTCTGCAGCAGGCTGAATTTGTTAATTTTAATTGCAGAAGCGCTCAGGTTTTAAGAGTGTGAAGATGAGCAAGGCAGAACTATGAAAGGAGAAAGGAGATACTCATTTGTAATCAAAGTACACACCGAAACTCGGAGCTCAACCACTGAACCTATAAAAATAAATGACTGCATTTATTTTAAAATGCTGAAAAAGCAGAGAAGGGGAAAGATTTGGAATAAAAATCTGAAATGTGCCCTGGAGCTAATATTATAGCTTACTGCGGAGTGGCAAATGTTTATGGAGCAAGGAGTAGCCATCTCACAATGAAACTGGTCCATCTGAATGTTAGACCCAGATCTGTTAAATATTTGCCCTAAAAGCAGAACATTTTTAGAGCCCATGGAATTAAAAACTAACATTCCTACAGCATTTTGCTATGACTCTGTAATGATCTACAAACAAGCCAAGTGCAAATGATGGGAATAATGGGAGCAGAGGGATTTGTGTGTGTATGTGTGTGTCTGTGTGTGTGTGTGTGTGTGTTATAATGTTTGTTTTGTTTATAAGCCCAGGTTCCCTGCTGGATGAAGAGAGAAAGGGGGGATGCTTTTAAGGTTTACAGCAGGGGTGGGTTCTAACTTGCCTCACCAGTGGTTCGCTGCATCCCGCGCCACATCGGCGCACCGCACACGTGTGCGTGCACCTCATGGGTGCATGCATCTCGTGGGCATGCACATGCTCAGTAGAAAAAAGCCCTGAATTTTTTTTTTTAAAGGCCAAAAACAACATGGTGATGTATGCACAGTGCCGGAAACTCGGCTTCTGCGCATGTGCAGAAGAAAAAAATGCGGAGAAATTTTTTTTCCCCAAAAAATTTTTTTCCCAAAAGAAGATGCCGGCGCCCATGGAGCAAAAGAACCGGCTCCGTGATGTCACCAGCGGCCTACTACCTACTCGGTAGAACCGGTCCGAACCAGTAGGAACCCACCTCTGGTTTACAGCTAATTCAAAATTGGTGGGATAAATCTTTAGAGTTTGCATAAACGGTTAGATAGATGTTCCTTCAGATATGTTCCTTTTTGTGAAACAAGTAGGCAAGTTAGGTTAGGCAACTATATGTGAATTAAGAATGGATTGGAGAAGAAAACAAGCAAGAAGGAATGGGTTGTTGGGAGATTGAAGAAATTTGACAGATTAAAGGAGGGGAGATCAAGGCTGGGAGCAAACAGGGGAAGGCTTAGAAACAGACAGGATCAGATTTGGCATTAGAGTTGTGATTTTTTTCCCTCCACATTCAGAAGCAGAGGCAGTGAGAAGATGACAGAGGAGAAGGTTGAAATAATTTTGATTGTCGGTTATTGGAGAATGAAACCACATTGTAGTGGCTAACATTACAGATTGGGCAGCTGTAGGATGGCAGTGGCGGTGAGAG
The DNA here is from genome assembly GCA_032467955.1 of Pseudoxenodon macrops. Lineage (NCBI taxonomy): Eukaryota > Metazoa > Chordata > Lepidosauria > Squamata > Pseudoxenodontidae > Pseudoxenodon > Pseudoxenodon macrops. The sequence goes on from JANHFT010006570.1 coordinate 3,658, forward strand.
AAACAGCAGGAATGGGCTAGGCTAGAACACAGCGTGAGCTGCAGAGATTGCCCTGATAAAGGTCAATAGAAAGATGGGGTAGCCTGGATGAGAATGTGAAGATTTGCAACTGGAATATAAGCAAGAAAAACACTCTAAAAACAAGGATGGAAAAACTCTTAGCGGGCTACCAGGGGAAAAAAATGGGATGCTGTTAATTCTGCCAAACAAAATGTTATAAAGAACAAACTGTCCAAATGTCTGCACTTGCTAGATTCACTGTTTTTGAACTATATCGAGGATGTATCACCTCCTGTTCACTTACTTATTCACTGAAACATAGAACTTGACCAGCTTGCCTAACTATAAGCATGCAACTTACATTTCGAATGTTGACTGCCCAGGGTCATTTGAGTGGGTGGCATAAAACGTTTGTAAAACATAGACGAACTAAGCAAGGGCAGAACAAAATTTTCCATAAAAGAAAAACAGAATGAAAAGAAAATAGGGTTAAAAAGCTGAAGGTTTGCAAATGCATAAAAGGAGGGGGATTCTAAAGTCATTTTTATATTCCAAGTAGAAAAATTATACTAGATTCCAAGCAGAAAGCATTATGTATCTTAATATTTCCAGTAGTTCATAGTTACCAGATTTGGGAAAGGAAATGTGTTCAGTTCATCATGTGAATTAAACATTGTTTCCCTGAGAAATTCTTGGAAGGAAGAAAATGTGATCTTGGAACACTAAACTATAAATTGGTCCTCAAAATTGTAACTAATATAAGTTTTCAGATTTTAGGAACAAATTGAATCTTCAAAACTGTATTTTTGAGAACTTAACAAAATAATAAGTTCCTGGTGGCCCATCCACCAGGCCCCATTGCCTCATTTCCCTGTTTAGATCTCCTTGCTCTATCTCCATCCAGTACAATGTTTTACAATCAGCCCCTGTGAAGCATAAAGATACTATCATCTGCTTCAGTTGGCCAGACTGCTTCCAAAGAAAGTCACTTTTGCATATTCACGGAAGCCACTTTTGCATCATGAAAGCCTGCGACTGCTCTGCACTTAAAAGTGGGAGGCATCGTGGTCCTTTTGATGAAGGATTTTGAAGAGACACTTTATTCTGACTTTCACTGAAGCCTTCAGTCTTTGGAAGGTTTGCACCAGCCCTAGATTAAAAAAATAAAGTCCCAAGGGCAGCCTCTTGCCCTTACTAATCCCCTGGCATTGCCAAGGATTGAACCCAACCGTAACGTTTTGTATGCATGTCTTGTGTTCTTTGTTACTGACCTGCAGGTTTCCCAAAGAACAAAATGGCGGCGTGCACCGCCATTTTGGATTTTGCTTCTGCGCATGCGCAAAAGCTATTTTTTGCTTGCTGTGCACACACTCGAGAAGCAATGCTGAGCAAACCAGCAGTACAAAAATTCAGAACCCACCTCTGGCCTTAGCCCTATCCCATTGGCAACCCACTGCATCGAGACTTGAATTTCTGAAGAAAGAGCTGGGAATAGCTCAGGAAAGAAGCAGCTTTGTCTATTGTATATTGAAGACAATTGCCCTGAATGGAGTTGTGTTGTAACTTCAGTGATAAATGCATGAGCATACATGTACATACGATACAGTGGACCTAGTCTGCTCTTAACCATCTACTAACACATGACCCAAGAACTCCCTGTTCAAACAGGAAATGAATTTCTATGTAAAAAGCTAAATTTAATTTGAGGTTGTACCATTTCTTCTTCTTGTTTTAACTTTCCAGGAAGGGGTATGGGGGAGAAATATCTATTTGTATATTTATGTTCAGGGCTAGTTGACTGATAAAGTTGGAAAGCTTGGCTCCCCCTACCCTATTTTCAGGCCCTGTTCATTTCTTGTAGTGATAGAAAATTCCTAGAGATGCTCAAATTTGGCAGAGTCATGCTAGGCACAAACAACCAGAAGGCTGACCACTTATAGCCAGAAAGATTCCATCTGTTAATCCCATTCACAAGAGTTGATTAAAATGGGGAAGGTTAGCGGCATCCAAGACGAAACTAAATCTCTTTTATGAACTTCCTTTAATTCCACAGTTGTGTAGTAGTTTCCACGGAAGACCAGTCCTATCTCTTGTTCCATTCAGCATGTCAAGAGCAGGTGCCTCTTTCTTTTACAGATTTCTGTTGCTTTCCTTCCCATGTTATTAATTAGTTCAAGGGGTCGGTGATTGTGCATGAAAAGGAAAGTGTCTGGTGTGCGATCTGACCTCGTCTGCATTCTACAGAGCAGACAGAGTATGATTCCAAGACCTCTCCTATTCAACCGCCCCTCGGAAAGAGAGATGGAAGGACCAGTGCCAGCAGGCCAAGCAGAGCTTTTGATCTCTAATTACTGCAGATTGTTAGACTTCTGGTTTAAATTGGGTCTAATTGAGGTTATTGCAATTACACTAGCTTTCTCTTTCAGATCCTGCCCTTTCCCCTGTGTGAGCTGCTCAGCTAATGGGAGTTGGCAGCTCTCATATATATAGTAGCATTGTTTGGCAGGAAACTGTAGGGACGTAGCTGGCTTCTTAGGGGGGCAGAGTATGATTTCCTTTTGCAAAGAAGACTGAGGAGGTGAGCAGTCCATTTCTGTCAATGTCATTTTTCAAGTTGCGTTGTTTCTTTCAGTTTGCAAAGGGAGGTTCTCTTCCACTGAACTGGAGGTGAGCGATTATTTATTATTTTTTAAAAAGAAGAGAGAACAAATTAATGTTTTCTTGATAACCAACTGACTTCCAATCATCCATAAGGATGTTCATTTAAAGAGTGCCTGCAGGATTCTCAGTTAAAGAGCCCCTGCAGGGATCTACCGGTACTTTGAATATTTCTGTGATTGTCAACTTTTCAATGGGGTAAGAGCTGAAATGGGCAGGCCAGAGGTGGGTTCCTACTGGTTCTATCCGGTTCTATAGAGTAGGTAGTAACCCGGCGATGACATCACAGAGCTGGTTCCTTTGGTGTCTTCGTGAGCGCTGCCATTTTGGATTTTGCTTCTGCGCATGCACAGAAGCTATTTTTGATTGCCATGTGTGCACGCACGCGTGCGAGGCGCAAACCTGAGCGAACCAGCAGTAAGAAGATTCAGAACCCACCTCTGGGGCAGGCTGAGGGGATTTGCTAACACGAACCCATTAAACGCACAGGTTTGTTACAGATTAGGAAAACAGCTCATTCTGATGCATCATCACAACTATTTATGATGGGAATTGGGCTTGTGAGTGCATTAGTTTCCATAACGATTACAAAACAAGAAAAACATCTAAGTATCCCCTGTAAAATAATAGTATGAAAAGGGTCCTTTTATTATGCTGTTTACTAGTAGCATCTTTCTCTTTTTCTCCTTCTCTTCTTGATGTAACTATCTTGAGGAAAAAACATGGAAGCTTTCTTACAAAGAAGGATTTAGTCTCTTTCCCAGATTTCTCCTAGATGTACTTTTCCGATCCTCATTCTCAGCTCGTGCTTGTACAACCTAAATTTGTTTATTCCATCACAAGCTTTACTGCAGTCCTCTTGAGAATGAACTCTTAGACAGTCAAATTCTATGACTTCAGAGTATAATAGACTGTCCTGTTGGCAGAATGAAGAACACCCACTGTTGAGACGTAGGTAGCTGTAAAAAGTAGGTTACTTGCTAATTCCAGCAGCTGCCAGCAAAGGCAGGGCGGAGGACACATTGCAAATGTTCCTTTAGCTGGTCTGATTTACTGCTGTGTGTGCCAGTACACCTCAATAAAACAAATTCAGTGAGAGGGAAATTCAGTCCAAACCACTGAAATATCTTTAACTTCACAAAATTAGTAGGATGGGGACAACACAGAAGATGTCTCTGGAAAAGACTTTGCTAAAGTCAGCCATTCTTTCTTTAATGATCCCCTTTATTATTTAATTTTTAAATATCATGGTATAGATCGAGAGGGTTTTCTGGCATAATATAATTTAAAAAATATCAAACACATAAAACATTATTTAGATAAAGAGACTGGGGAATGATAGCATTTTTCTCCCATGTCCTGACACAGTCCAGGACACCAAGTGCTAATAGTTAAGTCAGGGGTTTGCAACCTTAAATACTCAAAGAGCCATTTGGACCCATTTTCTACAGAAAAGAAAACACCGGGAGCCACAAAACCTGGGTGGGCATGGCCAACTTGACGGCACTCACTTCTACCAGTCACATGATCCCCTAGCCACGCCTACCCAGTCGGTCATTAGGGCAGAGAACTGGTTGTTAAAAAACACCAGGAACCACAAAAACCTTTTGACATGTCTCTCCCTCCCTCTCTCCCCCTTTCTCTGTATCTCTCTATGTCTCTCTCTCTGCCCCTCTCTCTGTATCTCTTTATGTCTCTCTCTCTCTCTCTCTCCCCCTCTTTCTGTATCTCTCTGTCTCTGCCCTGGCCACTTTTCCATCCCCCGCCGTCACCCTTACCTTCTCAGGCCAGGCGAGGAGTGACTGGGAGGAGAGGGTGAGGGTGGGCCCAACCAGTGGTGGGATCATGAACACTTTCAAATAACACTAGCAAGCACAACTTGGTGTTTCATAGACACTGAACACAAAGTGATGGAAATTTTCCCTTAAATGTTTCTGGTCTTCAAAAGAGTCAGAATAGAGTTACTGGAAATTAACTTGGAGGTCTTCTAGTCTAACTACCTGCTCAGGTAGGAGACACTATACCATTTCCGACAGGTGGCTGTTCAGTCTCCTCTTAAAAACCTCCAGTGATGAAGCACCCATAACTTCTGAAGGCAAAACTGTTCCACTAGTTCATTGTCCTCACCATTAGGAAGTTTCTCCTTAATTCCAGGTTGCTTCTCTACTTGATTAGTATCCATCCACTGTTTCTTGTCCTGCCCTCTGGTGCTTTGGAAAATAAATTGACCCCCTCTTCTTTGTGGCAGCCTCTCAAATACTGGAATCCTATCATGTCACCCCTATTCGGACACCACTAGTCCTTCTTTTCTTTAGATTAGCCATACCCAAATTCTGCAACCTTGACCAAGACCCAATGGACTACTTAAAATCCTGTCTTGGCTTACCTTGAGAGTTTCTATCCCTACTGAAATCTCTGGAAATTAGTTGAACTTCTGAAGGAGCATCCACGAGTCTCTATCGGCTGTTGCCCAAAGAGAATATTGTCAAATATTTTCCTTGTCAATGTGCATTTCAAAACAAAGAAAGGAACAGCAATCATTTTGATACCTGTACATGTAATTTAATAGCCAGCTTTTTGTTGAATGAGTTTAATATTCTGAGTAAGTTCATCCCACTCCCATTAAATTTATTTTCCATGCCTATTAAGCACCCCTAAGCCACCAATACCACAAAATCTTCTAGGTTTCTCAAAACAGGCCAAATCATCAGTGCCCATTCTGTCTGAAACCAAACGCTTACTGGTTTAAATGAATAAAAATCTGACTTTCCCAAACCATTTAATCTTGGATTTCCCCACCAGTCAAGAATTTATAAAAATTCTTAGGATGGCAATCATATCTTGGAAGCACTTAGCATGTTCTCTTAAAACTCCATGTATTATGTTCTTTTTCTTTGAAGTTCATCACTGCACAATATATGGTGAAATACTACATTAACCTCCTTTGTCTTGCTCAGTTTTAAATGCTAGATTGATTTGGATGTAGCTCAGTAATTTATTGAAAAGAGATTCTCTGCTAAAAGATATTCATTACTCACTCTCTATGGCTACATTTCAGCCAATAACTGTCATAATGTTCCCTTCTTAGTCCCAAAGGTTTTTTTTTTAATATTGGTAACAGTGTTCAGAAGAAAAACCAAATCAGCAGGTTCTGCTTATTTATTTTGCTCATGAATGTTTTTCCTTAACTTCCAGCAGTGACTTTTACGAGTCTTAAACCCTTTGAACTAAGTTTTCTATCCATCATGAAAAGGAATTCTTCATCTAGTTCAAAACATATCTCTTCTTTTACTATACAATATAATAATATTAGAATTGTACAAGGTGATAGGATACAAGGGAAAAAGGAAAGACCATGTCTTTGACTACTAGAATGAAAGGAGAAGAAAAAGATAAAAGGGGGAAAAAAGGGGGAAAATTAAAATAGGGATAATATTAGAGGGAGGAAAGAGTAAAAGATAGATATTAAAATGATAAGCAATGTGGTAGAAATACTCGAAGGCTCAGAAATGAAAGTATGATAAATAGAAATAACGTGTTAAAATCAAAATGAAAAGGAATTGTAATTAGTAAAAAAAAAAGAAGAAGTTATGATTATGTGTATGGATATGCTATCCCAGAAAACAAACATTCATGACATGAGATATATAAAGATTAAAAAATTAATTAAAAACTTATTAAAAAAATAATATGTGCATTGACAAAATTTCCATCTGACAAATAGAAGAGGCCACATTGCTTGGATCCGCACAGTGATACATTATGATATCCTAGGGATATTTTTAGGAAGATGCTTCTGCAGGCCAACACCAGCTAAAGAACTGGCAACCGTGACTTCAGACTATTGTGTACATAATAATTTAAGAATGGAGATGATGGCAACAGACAGCAAAGAGACCGAAGAAGCAGTGGGCTTGTAACTTAGCTGCTACAAGAAGATCGCCCAGACTGATTAAGAACAACAGCACGGCAAAGTAGCCTCAATGGTGCATCAGAATACCTGCAAGAAATACCATCTCCCTGCAAGCAAGAACTGCTGGATCTACAAACAGACAAAGTAATAGAAAATGAAGAAGCTGAAGTACTCTGGGACCTTAGGATTCAAACAGTCTAGCGTCAAGTATAACACACCAGATTTAACAATTGTTTATAAGACAAAAAAAAAAAGTCTGACAAAAAGCCTCGTTAGTTGACATTGTTGTCACTGAAGACAGTGGAAGAGAAGAGAAAGAACTGGAATCACAAAATACAAAATACGGCAAATAGAAGTTGAATGACTGTGGCAAAGTAAAGCCAAGTTAGTACCACAATAGATGCCTCAGGTGCAATTTAAGGGTGGGTTGTGGATCTTTTTGCTGCTGGTTCGTTCAGGTTGTGCCTTGCACATGCGAAACAATAAAAAAATAGCTTCTGCACATGCGCAGAAGCAAAAATGCACAAATCCAAGATGGCCACGGAGACAGCAACGGAACCAGCTCCGTGACATCATCAGTGAGTTATTATTGGTTCTAAAGAACCAATTAGAACCGGGTAGGAACCCACCTCTGATGCAATCCCCAAACATCTGGAGCATCACCTGAATATCATCAGCATTGACAATATCTTTATCAGTCAATTTCAGAAGGAAACTTTACTTGGAACAGGTTTCATCTTGCAGTGACATCTTT
>JANHFT010006570.1:11082-23093 GCA_032467955.1 Pseudoxenodon macrops
GGCTGAGTCAACCTTGAGCCTGGTGAGATTCGATCTGCCAAATTGCAGGCAGTCAGCAGTAAGCAAAAGTAGGCTGCAGTACTGCATTCTAACCACTGCGCCACCACGGCTTTAGATCAGAGGTGTCAAACTGGCGGCCTGGGGGGCTGGATGCATCACATGCAGGCCACGCCGTCCCCAGCTCTGCAAAGGGAAAAAATGTCACAATACATCACATGATGGCAACATGATGTGGCAAGTTTTATACCCATGCTCCAGACAGACAGACAGACAGACAGACAGACGTGTGTCTCAGCATGGCTTGGTGGACATGATATGTCTTGGTGGGTGTGGAAGGGAAAGAATATTGCAAAATTTCCATTTCCCACCCCATTCTGGGGCCAGCCAGAGGTGGCATTTGCCGTTCTCCAGACTATTCAAAATTTTTGTTACCGGTTCTCTAGAACCAGGTTGCTGCTGGTTCGGACCAGTTTGCCAGAACCAGTGGTGGGAATTTGCCCCCCCTCAATGAACTGGCAGTGATGGCCGGCTGGCCAAGTCCCCGAACTGGTCCTCTGGCTGAAAATTGGTGCTCCGACTTCAAATCAGCCGAAAAACAGCTCTCTGTGCATGCGCAAAGCCTTCTGCACATGCGCAGAGGGTTTTTACCTCAAAACATGCACTTCCGATGCAACCCGAACCAGTAAGGAAGGTAAGAGGAACCCACCCCTGATATATACGTATGGATGCATGTATCCTCATATATAGTCTCAAGTGTTTCTGTTTGGAGCATGTCTTGCCTGACTTCTGTCAATCAAAGCTCTAGTTCTAATTGCAGGTAATCTTTACCACCACTTTTCACCCTTCCCGAATATATGTGAGATTTTCCTTACTTTCTTGCAGGAGACACTTCTGCTCAAAAAGTAATCTTTTGTTACTTGCTTGTTCAATTGGCACAACTTTCTAATGGAACTGTTTAAAGTATCACGTCGATGTTAGATCTGAAAGGCTAAATTTAGGTTTTGCTCTCGTCTCCTATTCAGTCCCCCTGTGCAAATGCAGCCTCGTTTTACATGAGATGGGGAAGTTCTGAGTTAACTTAGTCTACCAGGCTGGTTGATCTAGTCCAGGGCTTCCTAATCTACATTGTCACAAGTGCGGATGAGGATGAGTGCATGAGGATGACGGATGAAGATGAACTTATCAGTCTGGGGGGCCACCACAGATGAATGCCAACATTTGAAAAATTGGACAAAAATGTAGAGAACGTACAGCATGTACCGAAATGTACACGCTATTAAATATAAACGTATTAATAAGCAAAAGCTTTGCTGCAGAACAAAGCTTCTTGCAAAACAAAGTAATTTGGTTTGGGCCATTAAGCCATCAGAATTTTTCATTAAGCAGAACACTGATATTTGGTTTTATTATTGGGTTAATAGATATTTTCCTCAAGATGAATCTAGCAAGGCCGCTCCGCTCAAAGTGCCCTAGTTGTGTCTTTTCTTTTTCTTCTCTCTCCTTCTGGAACAGATTCTTTTTTCCCCTCATACAAACTATTTTCTCTCAACCTTAGCAGAGGGATCTTACTTGTTTGCTCTTTTTCTCCTTCCTTGCCCCGCTCTTTCCTGGTTTTGGGTAGTCTTCATCTCCTGGGATCTCTTCCTTGGACAAGCCAAGCCTTCCCATCCAGAGGTGGGTTGTGGATCTTTTTGCTTCCAGTTCTCTCAGGGTCACGCCTCACATGTACGTGTAGCAATAAAAAAATAGCTTCTGTGCATGCACAGAAGCAAAATCCAAGATGGCGGCACCCACGGACACACCGACGGAATCGGTTCTGTGACGTCATCGCCAAGTTACTAATGGTTCTAAAGAATTCGTTAGAACAGGTAGGAACCTACCTCTGTTCCCATCCCACAGCCACCCCCCACCTACTGTTTCTACCCAGAAAGCCTTAGTTTCAGGAGAATGTAGGAGAAAGAATGGCAGAACCTAGGGGTGGAGTGAAAAAATTAGCCAAAATCCCTACGTAGCTATAGGAGAACTAAGCCCAACTGCCTTTAAATGCTGTTGGCCCTTATCTAACTCTAACAAGGTGTTGACCATTAGTTGAGAAGGTTCTTGTGCAAGGGCATGATTAGCAATAAATTAGTTGAATTGGATCTTCACATATGGACTTGATCTTTTGCACCTGAAAGAGAAGGACTTCTCACACTGTAAGAGACTAAGCAATATAGCTGGGTAAAACAGGCATTGTTGTGCCAAGTATATTTATTTGTTTGTTTGTTTATTTGTTTGTCAAATATGCACTAGATAACAAGTATAGGTATGAACATAATAGCAATAGCACTTAGCACTTAGACTTATATACCACTTCACAGTGCTTTTACAGCCCTCTCTAAATGGTTTACAGAGTCAGCATATTGCCCCTAATAATACGGGTCCTCATTTTACCTGCCTCGGAAGAATGAATGGCTGAGTCAACCTTGAGCCGGTGAGATTTCAACTGCTGAACTGCAGCTAGCAGTAAGCTGAGTAGCCTGCAGTACTACTGGTACACTCTAATCACTGCACCACCTCGGCTCTTCACATAAACATGAACAAAGGAAGTAAATACAGATAAATGGTAAAGTAAGACAGGGACGGTAGGCACGCTGATGTACTTATGTATGCCCCTTTTATGGACCTCTTAAGAATGGGGTGAGATCCACAGTAGACAGTTTGAGATTGAAGCTGTGAGGTTTGAGGCTGTAACAATAGAGTTGGGTAGAGCATTCCACGCATTGACCACTCTGTTGCTGAAGTCGTATTTTCTGCAATCAAGTTTGGAGCGGTTTACCTTGAGTTTGTATCGATTAGTTGCCCATGTATTATTGAGGTTGAAGCTGAAGAAGTTGTTGACAGGCAAGACGTTATAGCAGACAATTTTGTGTAACTATACTTACATCAAACCACAAATGGCACAGTTCCAGATTGACCAAGCCCAAAATTTCAAGCCTGGTGGCATAGGGAATTCTATTGTGAATAGAGGAGTGGAGTACTCTTCTCGTGAAATACCTCTGAACCCGCTCAATCATGTCAATGTCCGATATACAGTGTGGGTTCCAGGTGGACAAGCTGTATTCAAGAATTGGTCTGGCAAAGGTTTTGTATGCCCTAGTTTGCAATACAATGTTACAGGAGAAGAAGCTTTGCAAGATTAGGTTAACGACTTTTAATGCCTTTTTGGCAATGCTGTAACAGTGAGCTCTGGGACTTAGATCATTTGAAGTGAGTACTCCTAGGTCCTTGACAGAGGTTGTGTTGTCTATGAGATAGTTTCTGCCCAACTTCTATTTGGTGTTCTGATTTTTATTGCCAATGTGTAGGACAGAGCATTTAATGGTTGAAATAGGCTAATATATAGGCTCTGCTGTTGATGAGATACGTTCTGGAAAGATGTGAGAAGCTACTATATTGCTGTTGCGCCAATGACCTCAATATCTATCAAGTATTTTTGTGGGCCACAGAAGATGATTTGAAGAGTTACCTGACATTATGAGTTTGAGACCATTGATGTAGTGTGTGAACTTAGACCCTAGAAGGATGTTAGCTATTTCAAACGTGCTTCTGTGGCATTGCACAGCAAGCAACAGAACTTTTATATGTGCATGTGGCATTATAAGGAATATACAACAGGGTTTCAGGTGGGTGAATTGTACTGTAATGCTGCAATGCTGCTTTGATCATTTTGATCCTGCCCTGCCTTCCCGCAGATGTTACTGCTGCTTCTGAAATCTTGGATAAAGCACCAGTCCTCACCAAAGGCCTTTTCTTTTTCCTCACAAGTCTGTGCAGGAATGGCTGCTTCCATCCCTCAATACATCCTGCATAACATACCCTTTATATTAACTCAACCACAACCACACAAACACACACACACACCAAACACAGTCAGTGATAATGCTGCTGCTGCTTTGTTAAAAGCTGTAAACCTTACTTCAGACAAAGCTGAACCCATGCTGATTCAGTTCACGTTCCTGTGTACTTTTTAAAAATTCACAGGGTACTTGAGAGGGCAAGCGGAGTGTAATTTAACTTCTAAAACATTGCTCCATTAATGTCCTAGATGGAAGACCAATGAAATTAGCAATAGCAATAGCGCTTAGACTTATGCACTGCTTCACAGAGCTTTACAGCCCTCTCTAAGCAGTTTACAGAGTCAGCATATTGTCCCCAACAATCTGGGTCCTCATTTTACCCACCTGGGAAGGATGGAAGGCTGAGTCAACCTTGAGCCTGGTGAGAGTCGAACTGCTAAACTGCTGGCAGCCGGTGATCAGCAGAAGTAGCCTGCAGGACTGCACTCTAACCACTGCACCACCGTGGCTCTTAGTAATACTGAAGTACTAGCATTATAATTAATTTAATTTGATTTTCCTCAAACGTCTCTTGGGACTAGGCTTCAAATAGTGTCTTCTTTCTCTGTGTATAAAAATCAGTTTGATTTTTATTCTTGTTCTTGTTGTTTTCTGTTCAGTTAATTCATTGGAATGTACAGAGAGGTTTTATTTAAAAAAATCTAAACAGCATTTCTTTTGCCCTTGGTATTATATTTCCATCTATGGATATGAGAAAACTCAAGGAATTTTTTTTTTAATGTTTCTTCGGGGAAGATTGGATTGGGTGATTATTAAATAGCATAAAGAGATTTCCTCCTGAGTGATTTCAAATAATTATTTTGATAGCTATTTAGCATATGAAATGAGTTTGAGGCCTTAGGTATTTGCAGTATTAAACACAAGTCTTTCATAAGGAAAATAAACTGAGCTACATAACTTATTTTGCCAAGTCAACAATTATTTTTATGTAGCTGCAAAGCTGAGGTTGGACTTGTTCCTAATCATGCATATAGTATGAGGTTCTTCCCATACTAAGTAGAAAATCTACTGTCAAAAACCATCCCGTCCCTTGTTGGAAAAAAGCAAATATGCTGAGATTAGCAGAACTGTCCCAAAGGTGATTTTTCAAAAGGCAATTGGACTTCCTTTGTTTTTGCTTGAAGACATTTCGCTTCTCATCCAAGAAGCTTTTCAGTTTTGAATGAATAGTGAAGAATGGAAGGATTTATATTCCTTGCAGACTGAGAACCTCCATAGAGCTAAGCATAACTTACTTCTGAGTCAATGCACATTGTATAGGATGATCTTCCAGGATATGGTACCCATGCCTTAAAAATATTCAACCAAATCTATTATTTCTATTCATTTATTTGATTTAATATCACCTCTACTTTTGACCTCTGCGTGGCCAACAATAATTAAAAGCATAATTATCAAATCCAAAAATTCAAATGATTACCATAGCAATGGTATGCAGCCAAGGTCCTCAAAACATTAAATTGTGCAACCATATCGCTGGCCTCACTTAACATGTGGGATAGATCTTCAGAGATGGAGAAGCCAAGGGAATGATCAAACAACTTAGCTAACTGCAGGAATGTGGGAGAAGAAATTTGGAAGGGATCTTCCCTAATTTCTTGAGCTGTAAAGACAACGGGGGAGGGGGCAAAATGTGCTTAGATGACTTAAGAAGATTTTTTCAAATGTAACCTTACAATAAATTAAAAATGGTGTATCAGGCAGGTGTAGTCTACATTGCAAGATTGACACACACACACGTGACATTTTAAATAAATACCTAAATAAAACATTGCTCCAATGTCTTTCTCTCAACATCTTTATCAGAATGATTACCTCATTCCACCTAATGGTAAGACCAGCTATAGTGGGTCAACAGTAGCCTCTTAGTTGTGCTAGTCCCTGAAGCTGCTCCAGCTTGGAGTATGTTCATATACAATTTTCATATTGCTTCATGTCCCTATAAACACATGGTAGCTTTCAATGAAGACTTATGTCCAGTAAAAAATTGCCGAGTTACTGATGTTTATACAAAATGTATCAAACTTTAATTTCTATTTCTTACTCTGTTCTTCTTACAAGTCCTCAAAATCCAGGGGAAAGAGCGGTCTGATGACTCGAGAATCATTTGTCAATACAATGTCTGCAACGATTAAGCAAGGCACTAAGGAGGAATATGGTGAGCTTTTTGATAAGATAGATTTGATCCGGGATGGCCTTATTGATTGGGATAAATTGACTTCTTTTGTGCTTCTTGAGCTATATGAAAGAGATGAACGAACCAAGATGTCAGTCATCCCCCAATGGAAAGATCTCCGTTTTCTCCCAACGATACATAAAGATGTTATTCAGAATGTGATATGTTTTAAACACCCCAGCAAATACTTGACTGTGAGCAGAAATGGATTGCTTGGCGTCTGGGGAGAAAGTTTAAAGTTACAAAAGATGGTGCAAATCACTACAGAAGCTGTGAAACCTAAAGACCTCTGGGTGACCTCTCTGGTTGCGTTACCAAATGTTAACAAGGTAGGTTGATCAACTGATGGAAATGGAGCACAATTTTTTGAGGGGATGGTGAATAATGATAATAAAAATAACTGACTGGCAATGCAAGAATGGTGGTTCTCAAGGAATATTCTTCTCTCATCCTTTAGGTAGCTGTTGCCTTTACAAACAAAGAGATCCATTTTGCAGAGTTACATTTCAAAAAAGGGTTCTCGTGTCAATACAGGCTCCAAGGCTTTGAGGGAACAGTGACATGCATGCACTACTGGTATAACCCTCATGATGGAAATGAAGCTATTCTGAGCCTGGGAGATGTCTGTGGACAGGCAAGTGTGGCACAACATCTAGAATTATGGTGCAATGTAATCTTGCAATGCTACATATTCAGTTTCATTACACAAACCAGAAAAAGTTCCCTTCAGGGTTTGACATAAGAGAAGGCTGGAAACAAGATTGTTTGGAACAGGAGTGTCAAACCCATGGCCTGTTGGCTGGATCCGGCCTGCGCGGTGTTTAGATCTGGCCCATGGGGCCGCCCCAGAAACAGCAAAGGTCTGGCCCGTGGTACCTCTGCCAGCGAAAACAGAGCTCGAAGGGGCTCTCTTTTCTCTGGCAGAAAGCTGCAGGAGGCCATCCCAGCTGAAAATGGAGCTCAGGGGTCTGTTTTTGCTGGCAGAGCATTTGGGCCACTTGCCCACCATGGCCACGGCCACCATGGCCCCCCCAAGGTCAAACACAACCCTGATGTGGCCCTCCATGAAATCAAGTTTGACACCCCTGGTTTGGAAGACATGAAGCTAACCAAATTTGGTGGATTTGACTAAAGATTTGAGGTGACCTCATGATATGGGGTAAGAGAGTTCCATGGTTGTACATGGATTTGAACTTGGATATGGTCAGCCATGGTTCAACACTTTAAATCATATACCATAATGGCTCCCTAGATCTCTATAGATTTCTCTAGATCTATACTCCATCTCGTCCTACCTGGAGAAACTAGAAACTGAGCTGAAATATGTTTGTATGCAACCCACTTGATCTTCCAGTGAGTTATAATATAGACTTTCTTTCCTTAGAGATTTTTAAGCAGAGGTTGGATGGCACCTCTTGTGGACTCCTTACATATTTTGAAATAGTTCCTTCAGAATTTTATTATTTGGGATTTCTTCTCTTCCAAACCAAATACCCACTGAACTCAATTCTGTATTATTACTCCTGCTCTTGAGCCACACAAAATTAATTTGAGTTTCCCAAGTATTTGCTTACATTTTTTGATTAAATTGGGTCAACTTTTCTTCCATATTCAGGCTCTTGTTAAAGTAGACACCTTGCCCAGATTACACAGATCTGAGTTATTCCCATTGTCCTTTCCTAACTATTTTTTCTGAACTCTCGATAATATCAACTACTATAACAATAAAATAGTCATAGCTGTGCTAGGATTGGGTTGTGGATATTTTTGCTGCCGGTTCGCTCAGGGTTGTGCTGCGTGTGCATGCGCATGCGCAGCAATCAAAAATTAGCTTTGCACATGCGCAGAAGCAAAATCCAAGATGGCAGTGCCCATGGAGACACCGACGGCACTGGCTCTGTCATCGCGGAGTTACTAACAGTTCTATAGAACCGGATAGAACCAGTAGGAACCCACCTCTGAGCTGTGCCCATGAAATTTAAATGCCTACCAATTATGAATTTATAACAAAGGAGAGGTATTTGTGTGACATTGTTAATGGGTTGTCTCAAAATGTTTAGAAATGGTTAAAAATTGGGATCAATTCTTCTTATGTAGGTCCAAGCAATTGTCTTCAATGCAGCCCTAATTTCATTGTTTGAACGGCCTCCCAGTTCTCTCGAAGATGAAAATGTGACAGTGACAATTAATTGGCAGGAGTTGGTTTCTGGATATCACAAATGCTGCCACACCTTAAGACACAAAATCCATAATAAAGAATGGATTAAGCAAGGTACATATTTGAAGAATAATAAACAAATGTCTTTTTTTTAATCTTGCGTATTGCCCTTGGCATGTATTGTGATGTTAGAAAGAATATTGAAATGATGAAACCCTGCTTTTAAATGGAAAATGTATCTATATCCTCTAAGCCCTATTAAATATAAGCCCCGTCCTCAAGTCAAGGGCAACTTACCCATCAATGCAGTTTCCTGGGTTACAGTGCTGTAGTGATTTGTCATTGCCTCCACAGATATTTTGTTTTATTTACTTGTTAAATTTGTTTGCTGCCTGTCTCTACTCTAGGTGGCTTACAATAATAAAAAAAGGAGAAAAAGGAAAGGTGTGTAAACAGAAGTAAAATTAGAAAAGAATACATAAACAATGACAAAGGAACACAATGAGAATAAATATATCAATATGCTAACCAAAAAAGATGGATGGCTGGAGAGCAGAGAGCGAGGGAGAGGGGAGGTGGAATCTGCTTTCAATCTAGCTGCTGCCTCCAGTATGGAATTACCCCCCTTTGGTCCACAGGCTAACTGGAAGAGCCAGGTCTATAGGCTGTTCAGGGGTGGGTGCTAACTTACCTCACCGCTGGTTCGCTGCCTCCCATGCTGCGTGGGCGCGCCTCATGGGCGCGCACATGTGCAGTAGAAAAAAATTCAAAAAAAGGTTGAAAACAAGATGGTGACGCATGTGCAATGCCAGAAACTCGGCTTCTGCACATGCGCAGAAGAAGAAAAAACCACCCGAAAAAATGCTAAAAAATTTTTTCCCAAAAAGAATTCAAAAAAAAAAAAGATGGCAGCATCCATGGACCAGAACCGGCTCCGTGATGTCACCAGTGGCTTACTACCTACTCAGTAGAACTGGTCTGAACCGGTAGGAACCCACCTCTGAGGCTGTTGCAGAAGAAAAGGAGGGTGGGGAGGATCTTACCTTAGAGCCCCATGTGGCTCTTTCATCCCTCTGCTGCGGTTCCACAATTAATAGGGCTTTCAGTTAGAACAGGTAGAGGAAAAAGGACACCGTGTTAGGAGGAGACTCTATGGTGGGGGAACCAGACTTCTGGTCAGCTCCAGAATTGAACAGGGAGCTTTCGGTTAAGATCTTTGTGGCTCTTTGAGTGGTTAAGGTTGCTGACCCCTGCCTTAGATGGTAAGATTTTCAAACCTAGCTTACAACCTTGGGATTTTCTGTATCTCCCATCTGAGCAGTAACTAGGTCTGACTGTCAATCTGAAAAACGACTTCAGCTGAAGCCATGCTTACTTCTACTTCGTTTCTTGGTTGCCATTTAAGGGGGAAGGGGAAGAGTATGGGGGTGTGTGAGTGGGATTCAGGAATGTGGTGTCTCAGTTGGCTAGCCATAACTTCTACCAGCCAGCGTGAGACCCAAGGTCATGTCAACGGACACCTGTCAAAGTTGAGTGGGAACCTACATCTGGACTGATTGGCCCATGTGACCTGAGAGACATAGGGGGTGCCGAGGTCTCATTCTTTTAACTATCCCTACATGTGGGAAGAGTTTAAGAGCTAGCTTCACCTTTCTATGTACCTGGACAAAGTGTCAGAGTCTTGACTTTCCGGAGTTCATTACTCGGAACAATGACAGCGACTTTGCAAAGCTTATGAATCTACATAAAGTTTGCAAGGAGCTAGGTTTACTCTTAAAGTAAATCTGAGATGTAGCTTCTCAGAAAGTGCTACAGGAAGGTCTTAAACGGAAGACTATAAGAAAACTCCCAGAAATGAAGGACAAATAAATATTTCAGCCTTACCTGCATAAAGAGGTATTGGCTTTTCACTTAAGCCTTCTGGGACTTTGATCTCCATAGAGCAGGTCAACATACAGAAGTTGACAAGAGACAGAATTGTAGTTCAAATCCTGCCTTTTTGTATGATGCCTATTGAGGGTGGAGGAAAGGTGATAGATTTGGGAAGCAGAGGGAAAATTTAACAATTGTTTTCTCTGAGGTGGAGTGCTATGAAGGACATGTTTTTATAGGCATTTAAAGCTTTTTTGCCCTATGTATCAATTATCAGTTGTCCGTCACACCCTTCAGAATTTCAAATCAAAGGTGGAAATAATTTAAAGTTAGAGAAAAGGAGGATTCCAACTGATGATTACCAGAATGAAGGATTCATTACCCTGTTTCCCGGGTAACAAGCCCAATCAGGCTTTTGAGCGCATGTGCTAAAATAAGCCAACTCCTGAAAATAAGTCCTCCCTGAAACAGAGCAGCAGCCATGAGGTGACCATGCTCATCGCCTCCTGCATGTCAAGAATAATAAGACCGCCTTGAAAATAAGGCCAAGCACTTATTTCGGAGGTCAAAAGAAATTAAGACCCTGTCTTATTTTCGGGGAAACACGGTAAAATACCATGTACATCAAACTTGACTTCTTCTTTTTTTCCAGTAGTTTTCTTCAGTAGTCTTTTTCATTCTTTCTTATTCTTTTTAACTGCAGAACCTGCTCACTTTCAAACCAAAACTTGAAGATGATAACAATGGTCTCTGAAATACTTCATATTATGAAGTGGCTCTTTAAATTCTAAAACAATAAACCAATTTTTTTCATAAATGACATAAATTATTCAGATCTGAATAATTAAATGTCTAGTCCACAGAGAGGAATCACTCCGCTTTCTGCCATAAAAGTGTCCCCATGAATACGAAATTTCAAACTTTCATTTCAACGTTACGTTGTCAAGTTGCAACCGGGAGACATCTGTTGGATCTTTCAAATCCCATAGTGCAGTTTAAGAAAAGACAACCACAGCATCTGGTCTGCTGTCCTGTAATTCGTTTCCCTTACCTGCTTGTTATGGCATATTTAGATTCTCATTCCAGGAATTAGAATAAGCAGAGAAGTGGGACGGAGTGGGGAAAAAAGACCCACAATAACTACCTGGATTCACCAGGTTGGAATCTAGCCACCTTTATTCTACTCTTAAATATTTCAAAGGAACAAAAGTGGAGGTTTCATTTGCATTCTGAGAATTGTAGTCCCATCACAATGGAAAAGCAGTGCAACAACTCAAACATAGATCATCTGTAACCTTGATTTGTTTGAGGCTCTTCTGCAGTCCTTAGGTGAGGAGTCCAACGATCACTGAAGTTGGTGCATGCCAATGTCCTTGGTTTCATCTATATCTATTCTATATCTATCTATTCTATTTTATTAAATAACCCTCTCTAAGCAATTTACAGAATGACATATTGCCCCCAACAATCTGGGTCCTCAATTTATTGACCTTGGAAGGATGGAAGGCTGAGTCAACTTTGAGCCGGTCAGGATTGAACTGCTGGCAGTGAACAGGGTCAGCCTGCAATACTGCATTCTAACCACTGTGCCATTTTGGCTCTTAAAATAGTATAAAAACAATAAGCATTGTCAAAACAGTCCTATTAAACAACAAAAACAGTAGCACCCCAGCCTCATCTTGGCCTTCACTACTATAACTCCTGCCGTCTCCTCTTCCTTGTTGTGTCCTTGTATCTCCTTCTCCCAGATAGAATTCCCATATGATCTTCCACTGAAATGTCAGAGACCAAAGACCTGAGGGCAGATCAAGAAGCAATGAATGGAAACGAATCAAGGAGAGAAGCAACTTAGAACTAAGGAGAAATTTCCTGACAGTTAGAACAGTTAATCAGTGGAACAACTTGC
>JANHFT010006570.1:27103-37790 GCA_032467955.1 Pseudoxenodon macrops
AGTCAGGGTTGATCTCCTCTAGGACTGACCAGTTTGATCACCTTGCAGTCCAAGGGACTCACAGGAGTCTTCTCCAGCATTATAGTTCAAAGGCCTCAATTTTTTTGGCGCTCAGCCTTCCATATGGTCCAACTTTCACAGCCATACATCGCAACTGGGAAAACCAGTGGCCCAAACTACGCTGCCTTAAAATAGGAATGAAAGTGCATCTTAATAATGAATATAACATAAAATGTACCATGTGGTACAGACTCAGAAGAAACAAGTTGATGCTTTAATCAAACTGTGAAAATTGATGTGATTGCCTTTCTTTCTGATTTGAAACATTAACTGTGTTTGCATTCTTGGATTATCAAAGTGCACATTATCATATTGTACTAGCTCAACTTGGAAAGCTGACTAGGTCTCCTCCTCCTCTTCCTCCTCCTGTAATAGACCAAAATAAAATAAAAGGGAAGGTAAGGTAAGAATACAGAATCCAATATCCAGTATAAACTATTTATGCCTGAGACAGAATATATCCAGAGGACAGTTAAGTCCAATAACTTCTGATTGTTGTTACAGTGGCACAAATTTTGGCTGCTGTTGGAAAATTCTTAATCCTGATCATTAAAAAGGTATCACAGCATTTCCATGCGAGATAAATCTGGGCATGATAAAAGGGAAGGTGGGTTGGCTAGTTAATATTGTGCCTTCTTCTCTTCCCCCAATGAATAAGTTAATATGTTTAATATACTTGGGACAGGCTAAATCAGCTTTTGCCAGCTTGACACCTTTAAACGTGCCATCTTTATTGAAAACAGACCTAGATTAGCCCTAGATCTCCCCCATATGGGAAAAATAGTGCATGAAATTGAACATTGTCAATTGGCCAAGAAATGGAAATATTGAAAAATCAGAATCCCTTCCCACTTGTCCTCCAATTCTACCTTGGAGATTTGAAAGACAAATTTAGGAAAATATGAAAGTAGAGAAAACTGTAATAGTTCATTTTAACAGCTCTTTACCAATCCTTATTCTGGAAAAGATTGTCTTGGTCTTCTTTTCTTCATTGTATTGGTTCTGTTTAATCATGCCAAAACTTTTCTGCAGGATTGTTTGCTTTCATGTTTTGGGGTCAGTAGTGCAGGAACACAAGAGTGTCTTGTGTGGGTTACACTGCCATAATTGCATTTAGAACTTGTGCTAATATTTCAAGTATGATCAACATAGCATAGCTTTGAATATGACTTCTGGTAGATGTGTTGATATTTACTCCTATCTTCCATATTATGCATAGGAAACTATCTAAACTTTCTATTATTTCTCTTAAGCTGATTGTTAAGGGGAGCAGGAGAGAAATATTATAAATACAGAAAAGCCTGAAGTTAATAATGATGACACCAAAGTCAAAAAAAAATGTAGATGTTCCATCATAAAATCCACCTTTTTATACTTGTATCATAAGATTGCACACAAGTTTATAAGAGATGGAATTTGGATCATATCACAAATTTCATCACGTACTTGGTTTGTGTAAGTAAATAAGCAACACGTGCATTTACAGGTTTGAGTTTGTTTGGCTTAGGAACTTCCTTTTGTTTCCTAACATACACGTTGCAATCAAAACATTGTAAAAAGATTTATTTGAGCAGAATTATTACACAATCTTTGGGTAATGAAGACTTATGGATTGTTCGCAAACAGCAAAGGTTGTGGCTCAGTGACTTTCCTTGACAATCTACAAATGCTCATGTTAATAGCAATGGAATTTTGTTATGACTTAGTGCACACTTGGAAACATCCTACAAACATCACACATTTGTGATTTTCATTGGGCATTATTAACAAATAATTTAATTCACAGATGTATTGGTATCGCATATGGTTGTCAAACGCTTCAGAAAGTACACAAATGGTTAGTTGTATTGTTTTGTTATCATTGTTACACATGAGAGGAGAAAAATGTTTGTAAATGGAGAGATTATGTATGAATGAAAGTATCTAAAAATATTTTCTCCTTTTCTTTAGGACCTCTTTGCTCTTGATGTGGAGCCTTATCGATATAGTGGAGTAAACATGACTGGTTTCAGGATTCTAAATACAGAAAATACCCAGGTGGTGTCCATAATTGAAAAGTGGTCCATGGAACGGTTGCAAGCTCCTCCAAAACCCGATTCAGGTTTGCTGGATGGATTTATGACGGTATGAACACCAATTAACCTACATTTCTCAAATATTTGATATGATTTCATATTTTCCTCTTGTGTGTCTTGGATTGTCCAACTCTTCACTAAGATAGAGGTTCTCCTTTATGTCTCAGTTCTGGATTTTATCTCAGTTGCTGGATCTGAAAAGTAAAGTATAACTGTTATATAACACATTAATACTCCAACAAATGACTTGAGCAGCTTGGGGAGATCATGTACCTGACCAAACCATATACCCCACCAGAGGTGGGTTCCTACCGGTTTGGACTGGTTCTACTGAGTAGGTAGTAGGCCAC
Source organism: Pseudoxenodon macrops (assembly GCA_032467955.1). NCBI lineage: Eukaryota > Metazoa > Chordata > Lepidosauria > Squamata > Pseudoxenodontidae > Pseudoxenodon > Pseudoxenodon macrops. Next base: position 29,589 of record JANHFT010006570.1, read on the forward strand.
TGGTGACGTCACAGAGCCAGTTCTGTTGTTCTGTGGGCGCTGAAATCATTTTTTGGGAATTTTCTTTTTGAAAAAAAAATAATTTCAGATTTTTTCTTCTTCTGTGCATGCGCAGAAACCGAGTTTCCGGCACTGCACATGCGTCACCATCTTGTTTTTGGCCTTTTTTTTAAATCTTTCAGTTTTTTTACTGCGCATGCCCGCGCGCACGGTGCGCCCATGCGGCGCAGGAGGCAGTGAACCGTCGGCAAGGTAAATTTAGAACCCACTCCTGATGTGGTCCTGTCCACCATTAAGCTTCGATGTTTCCAGTGTCTTTCTCCCCACTTGGAACTGAACCCAGATGGACATATCTTCCAACAATTTCTTCCAACTCGCTTCATGAAGATTTTTACTTCCTGTAAAAATAATATATCAACCCTGTAAGGCTTCTTGTACAGATGTCCTACTGCCACTTCTGTGATCCATAGGTGCTAGGCTGTAGCTTTTATGCTTTTGCTTCAGATTAAACAAAAAAAAAGGAATATACTGAAAAGCTCATTTGCAGAGGGAAGACATTTTAAGCTTGACAGTTAAAAAAAATCATACAGAATTCAGCTTTGGATGCAGAGCAGTGCTGATAGACACAGCGAAAGAAAGGGAACTTGACACGAATTGGATTGAGGTAAAAACCAGTGAAGAAAATACCACAAAGAAGTAGCAAGGAGGCTGGGCAGGGTGAGCAAGAGGCAAACTAGAATAAAGCATGTTCTGATCAAGTTATAACTGACAGAAAAGCTGGATGGAAACAAAGCCCAAAATACTAGAATAATCCAATTGTAGAATAGAGTTCAGACAGGTCTGAAAAGACATGTGCAAGATAGTGATATTGTAGACACCCTTCCTGCTAGTTGAAATATTTCCTCTTTATCAAAGTTATTACAGTCACAAAGGTAGATATATCCTGTATTATTTCATGTTTGAACTGGTTTAATGAGCATAAGTATTTCAAATGGCAGGGAATGGGAGGGAAATTGGCTAAAGCTAAACCAAACATTTTTTTTGGAAAAGCTGCAGTTTCCTATTAGATGAAAAAATAATTGTTGAGCCAGTTTAATTTGGTGGTAAAGTGTAGTTGTGTTCTAACAGGAAGAAAAATATTTGGCAAGTATTTCTCAGTTGCCAGTTTACTTGTTCTGGAAGTTAGCCAATGGCATATGGATGGATAATTCAAGGTTGATTTATTTTCTAAAAATCTGGTCATAAATTTTATTGCCATAGATTAGCATCTCATTAAGGTGATGGATGCCAAGGGACCAATATGTGTATACTGGTCAATAGACCTTCCCCTGTTTAGAGATTGCTTCTAGTTCTAGATTCATTCTGAAGGAATGAAGGGGATCCTGATATCCTTCATAGCAGGGGTGGATTCTAACTTACCTTGCTGCTGGTTCGCTTTCTCCTGAGCCACGTGGCCGTACCATATGGGCGTGGGCGTGCTTTGCACGCACTTTGCATGCACCTTGCACATGTGCACATGCACAATGCACACACATTGCACACACACATGTGCAGTGCACATACATCATGTACATGCACATGCACAGTGCAAAGAAATTACAAAAAAAGGCCAAAAATAAGATGGTGACGCATGCGCAGTGCCAGAAACTCAGCTTCTGCGCATGCGCAGAAGAAAAAAACCCAGAAAAAAATCCCCCCCAAAAAAATATCCAAAGAAAATGGCTGTGTCCATGAGCCAGAACTGGTTCCATGATGTCACCAGCGGCTTACTACCTACTCTATGGAACCGGTCCAAACCGGTAGGAACCCAGCTCTGCTTCATAGAGAGAAAGGTGTTTTCTTTCTGTTATAAGAGAATAGAAAAAGTAACACTAAAAAAAGTGAGGGTTTTGTGTGGTGTGTCAGATTCTTGCTTGGGCTAGATCAGGGGTGTCAAACTCGCATTGTCATAGCAGCATCATGTGACATATCATGACTTTTTTTCCCTTTGCTAAACCGGGTATGGGCGTGGCCAGCGCGTGATGCATCTGGCCTGCGGGTCACAAGTTTGACAGCCCTGGGCTAGATTGAAAGACTAGGTGGGTCTTATAAAGCCAATGTCCTAACGGATACTCAAGAGGCTTTGGGAAGGGGTGTGTGTGTGAGTGAGTGAGTGAGTGAGAGAGAGAGAGAGAGAGAGAGAGAGAGAAAGAGAGAAGGGAGGGAGTGGAGAATTTGACTCTGGGCTAGCAGGTTATTAATGTTATTAAAGGAAAGAACTGGAAAGAAAGCAAAATGGAGATAAAAGACAGCTTTTTCCAACCTGGTTTCCTGAAATGCATACCAGATTGGGAAGATTATTAGAATCAGAATGTTTCTATCTTCTTACCAATATGCCAAAGGCGCAAACTGTCAAACTGAACAGAGCTGAATCATATAATCAATTAGGGTATAAAAAAAAAAAAGAAGTGGCATGCATTACAAAGTGATCACTCAATCTATTCAGTGGCATCAATTCAACATTTGAATCCATGTGACAACTCAGGTAAGAAAGTCAATTTAATTTGGAGATTTGATGAAATCACAGCTCGCTTGAATCTCCGGATCAGATATTTGTACACTGATAATACTCATTGGTTACACCTTGGAACCGTTTTGTAAAACCCCTATTTCAACTTTATGACTCCGAACAGCAACTGCAGGAATTAATTGCTCCGTCTGCCTTTGGAATCCTTATGTCACATCAAAACCTGCTGGAATCCTGACAGGTCATTCAGACAGCGTAATAGCTGTCCAGTTCATTACTGAGCGCAAACTGCTCTTCAGCTTTGCCAAGGATAAGGTGAGTGTTGAAAGAGCCTGTCAAACATAGCTCATTATATTATACAAGTCTCCAGTGTAAAAATCTAAACTCACTCTGCCACTTGGTAACGTTAATACGAGACTTATTTAGAAGTCTTCCTTAAGCTATTTTTCTACATATATATATATATATAACTTCATTTGCCCTAATTCTTCCTTTTCTTCTTCTTCACATGCATCAATAAAAAACTAGCTTCTGCACATGCGCAGAAGCAAAATCCAAGATGGCGGTGCCCATGGGGACACCAATGGAACCGGCTCTGTGACATAACTGCGGAGTTACTACTGGTTCTATAGAACCGGATAGAACCGGTAGGAACCCACCTCTGCCCTGGATAAGAAGCTACTAGGAAGTCCCAGAACGTAGGTTACACTAGGAGTGTCAAATTCGCGGTGTTACGTTGCTGTCATGTGATGTATCACGACTTTTTTCCCTTCACTAAACTGGGGGTGGGCATGGTCAGGACATGACGCATCCGGCCTGTCGGCCGCGAGTTTGACACCCCTGGGTTACACTATGAAGTTGTTTTTTTTAAAAAATCTCAGTAGAAGTCAATAGCAGACTCCATCCAGGTTATCCAAGAAAGCATCCTTAATGTACCCAGGAATTATCCAGGACTTCCTGGATACATAAAGAAGATTAGCTGCCCTCCTCAATTCAGAGATTCATACCTTCACAAATAGTTGCATCCATGTCCCACCTGGTTTGGCTAAGGCCTCCCAGGAGGTGACATGGGGTTGTATTTTGGTGGTAGGGAATTTGTCTTTGAGAGAGGGGTGGTTTGAAAAAGAGGTAATCTGTCTCATTTGGCCCCAGCTATTCAATGCAATTTTTATCCACTTTCCAACTTCCCCTTTGGGAGGAAGGTTTTGGAGTAGGAAATTGCATGGTAGCTCCAATCTGGAATAAATGGATTATCTGGATACTTTTCAGCCAAGATTCAAATCCTGGTGTGAGACCAAGATAGTATTGGTCACACTTCTAGATGACTTCTAGTGACCATCCTATAGTTCAGGAAGAGGTATCATCAGTGTGCTTATTATACCAGCTTTATGTCTACACCCTTGGCCACCCGAATGATACTGTGAAGGCCTTGACTCATCTAGAGAATGTGTGAGAATGTATGAGAAATATCTGGCTTCATCTCAACGCTAACAAGATTAGTTTGAAGATCCGCTTGGACTCATTCCCAAAGAGCAGGTGGCAACAGTGACTCAGAAGGTCTTTACACAGCTACATGTTATGCACCAGTTGAGCCCATTCTTATCCAAGAGGCCCTACTCATAGTCACTCAACCCTGATTGGAAGATTGAACTATTGCAATTTGCAGCACATGGGGTTTTCTTTGAAGTGTATCCAAAAGCTTCAGCTGATCCAAATGAAGTCACAAGGGCAGTTATGGTTACCAGTGTGTTTCTGGGTTCACTTCAAGGTGCTGGTAGTGAGCCATTAAGCCCTTCGTGACATGGGGTCAAGTTACTTGCAGGACTCTCTTTTCATTTGAATCTACCTATTTCAGTAGAGCAGGGGTCAGCAACCTGCAGCTCTGGAGCCGTGTGTGGCTCTTTTACCCCTCTGCTGCAGCTCCCCGTCACTCAAAATATGCGTCACAACTGCCAATGTGTGACACCCGCAGGCTTGTGATTTATTGAGCTTTTCAACCCCTGGTAGGGCAACTATGGATAAATCCAAGAAAAGAAAAGTTTCAGAAGAAAACAGAACGTTTAATTCAACTACATAGGCTAGTTTTGTGGCTGCTCATGAAATAGTCAGGGAAGGGTGCCTGACTGTGGCTCCTGGGGTTTTCTTTTCTGTGGGAAAACGCTCTTTGAGTGTTTAACGTTAAGAATATAGAAAAAGCATTCCTCTGTAGGTCTTCACAAGCTAGGAGAAAAGAGACATTTTTTTCACTTTGGAAGATAGAACCCTTTAGTTATCCATATCAAAACTATGCCTGTCAGAGGAACCAGACACAAAAGTGGCAGCCAAGCTGAAATAGAAGGCTACTTCCTTCTAACCGATTTCAAAGTTTCCTTCTTGGGACATCTATTGGATTTCTAAAGGGGTTAAATCACTTCTTTTGTCACATGAAGACTCTAGATCAGTGTTTCTTAACTTCAGCAGTTTTCAAATGTATGGACTCCAACTCCCAGAATTTCCCAACCATTAAATCTGATTGGGGAATTCTGGGAATTGGAGTCCACATATCTGAAAACTGCCAAGGTTAAAAAGCACAGCTCTTAATAAAAGTGCCATATTTTTCAGTAGGTCAAAGATTAACTGTGCCCCTAAAAAGATATTTCTATATTGGGAAAAAGATTTGTTAATTCAGTGAGAGATAAATGTCATAGACACCAGCTAAAGTTGGAACTCTAATCTAATTTCTTCCATGAATAACATCTCTCACAAAGACATGGATATAGAGAATGCAGAATGTGCTCAGATTGAAAGATTGAAGGGGAAAAATATTAAGTTATTAAGTTTCAATAAGTATCTTAACAGTTGGCTAACACTGTCTTCCCTTTGTTGTTCAGCCATTATTTTACAAGCAATCTTGTGTTGTTTTTGGCATTAGCATAAATCTGTTTCACTTTGATGGATGAATGGGCATCAGCAATGGTAGCTATTTACATACAAAGCCTTCTGCTCTGCTTAAGCAATCTCTTATCGACTGCCAGGAATCCAAATTAAACATCACAATCCTGTGTAGGACAAATGGCAAAATAAAAGAAGATAAAAAGGCTTCCTTTCCATAAAGGCTTGATCTGACAGCTCAGAGAAGAAAGTGACAATGATGAACAGCCTAACATTGGTTTGTGCTTCCCATGGAATAAGAGCAACTCCGAGACTTTTTTTTAGAATCAGACAAGTTGGAGAGACCACTTAGGAGTCTTCAATATTCAAATTCCTTTTTCTCTGCTAGCAATGCATAGCTTATTCTGGATACCTCCAAATATCAATGGGCCAAAATAAGAATGACATGCATGGACAGGTTTTAATGATAGCTGGCTGGGTGATAATACATACCACCAATGACTGTTGGACTGTTGGACTTGTGGATTACCAGGATAGTAATCCACATCAAAGTGTCCCTAACAGATGGCTGGTTGTTCATTGAGTTGATAGGAAGTCTGTCCAGCCTCTTCTTGAACAGACATATTGAAAGGGAATTTCCTATCATTCAACCAGTATTTTCTTTATTGTAACTTAAGAGCACAATTTTGCACCCTGTACTCTTGGACAATGGAGAACAAGTCTTGGATCTTCTTTCTGAAACTTGAGAAATTATAACTTTATCAGTCTTTCTTCATAAGACAAACCATGTGCTAAGTTTCCTTAAGCTATCTATAGATAAATAGATAGATGTAGATATCTATAGTATGCAATATTTTATGGCCTGAGATTCCATGTTTTACCTTTGTGTATTTTTATTTTATTTATTTATTTATTTAGTTTGTTGAGCATGTAAAAGATAACGGGTATAAGTATAAACATAAATATGAATACAGTAAAAGGGTACAAATAAACAGAGACAGTAGAACAGGGACGGTAGGCACACTGGTGCTCTTATGCACGCCCCTTACAGACCTTTTAGGCATGGGGTGAGGTCAACAGTAGACAGTCTAAGGTTAAAGTTATAGGGGCTTGGGGATGTAACCAGTGGTGGGTTCCTGCTGATTCAGTTCACTAGAACCGGTAGTGGGAATTTCCCCCCGCTCGTCGAAAGAGCAGCGATGGCCAGCAGGACATATCCCCGAACCAGTCCTCTGGCTTGAAATCTGTCCACTGGAGTGAAATTTACTCAAAAATAACCGTCTGTGCATGCGCAAAGCCTCCTGCGCATGCACAGACAATTTTAACCCGGGAGCGATGGGGGTGTGCACTTCAAGTGCAACCCCAAACCAGTAGGGAAGGTAAATGGAACCCACCCCTGGTTGTAACCACAGAGTCAGGTAGTGCATTTCAGGCATTGACCACTCTGTTACTGAAGTTGCATTTTCTGCAATATAGTTTGGAGCAGTTTACCTTGAGTTTGTATTTATTGCCGGGAAGTTAGTGATATCATGAATCATCAACGTATTTGGGTCCAACATTTGGGTCTGGTTTTTTGAGGAAATGTTGAGGAGACTTTGGATTTTTTTTAAATTTCCAATTCTAATTTATTTCTATTCCTGTCCTCCTTCCTCTACACAGATATTAAGGCTTTGGGACATCCAACATCAACTTTGCGTGCAAAGGATTGCCGGATCCTTCCCTAAAAGTTTGGATTTTCACTCCACCCTTTATTTTCATGAATTGCAAGGTCTCCTATTCATCTCAATGAACAACCAACTGATGGTCCTGGAAATGGAACACGAGTTAGGGAAAAGGAGAGTGGCAAGTCATAAGAAAGCTGTGACTTGCCTCCTGTATAATTCAGTGCTCCAACAGGTAAAACATACAAGAAAAGGATTCTTTTGGTAATTGTCTGTGAAGCTATTTGAAATTCATACTCACTGTTTTCTGGATGCTCTTTTCAGCAAGTAAAAATTGAAGCACAAGAGGCATTTACAAAGGAATTTCCTCTGTGCTGCGATGCAGTAATTGTAGTTCTCTGGCTTTCCTTTAAGACATGGGCATTTTGCCTTCTCTAGAATTTTCTTTCAGTACTGGAGGTCACCCAATTTTCTATAGCTTAATTAACACTGTGCTGAAGGCTGGCTTGCATTTTGTCAAAAGCTTTCTTCTCTTCTGCTTCTTCTTCCGCTTTTTTGCATTATTCTCAGGATGTGCAAGAATTTCCTTTTAATTTCTGCTGCTGGCATTTTTTGAACTGACTTTATTCATGGAATAATAATACAGTGCCACTATTTTCTTTTATGCACTTGTTCTTCAGTTGGAATTTCTGTGCCTGCCTCCACTTTTCCATCTGAAAAGGTTGTGTGCGAGGTTCTGTCACATTCTTCCTTTGGGATATAATTGAGGTACGGGAAATCAGGAATGATGCAGATAGTTGAAAAGATGTTTCTCCAATGAAAGAGAAGATATTTATACATACTCTTGGCACCATATTATTAAATAAGTATGAGAGCTGCACTCTTAACCTATAAACAGGAAATTCTGTTTTCTTCTAACAGCAAATCCTCTTTCACCACATTGAGTGAAAGCTTCAAGAAACCTTAATTATGGTTCCATTTAGTTTTTAATTCAGTTCAAATGTTTTCTACAGAGTCAAATGGCAGTCCAAATAGAGCCTTACTCTTTCTTTTAACTTTAAATAAACAGATGACAGAAAGATGGATGGATAGATGATAGATAGATAGATAGATAGATAGATAGATAGACAGACAGACAGACAGACAGACAGACAGACAGACAGA
>JANHFT010006570.1:45435-58238 GCA_032467955.1 Pseudoxenodon macrops
ATTAAGACTCAGTCCAATCAGAAGACAGGACGAAGTTAACCCATTCTGGAGGCTACCTCAACAAACTACGGAGAATGCAAGGCGTCTTATGTCAGCTCACCATCTGATTTTTGCCCTTCCAGAGGGTGGGGGGAGGCCGTTTTTCACCCTCCCCAGGCTTCAGGAGGCTTTCCTGAAGGCTTTCCTGAGGGTGAACAACGGTCCAATGGGCCAACCGTGAGTGCATGCGTGGGGGGGGGAGCAGCATGGAGTGGGGTTGTGCAGGCATGCACAGGGGAGGGCATTGGATTATGGGTGTGGGCACATGTGCGCATGACCCCCCTCCCCATGCTTCCCCCACGCTTTTGGCAGGCGATGGCAAAAAGGTTAGTCATCACTGATCTATAGCCATGGTAGCCACATGACCATGGAAAATGTTTTTGTACAAAAAGCAGAAATAATCACTGTGCCCTACAGCTGGATACGACTGGAAAGGAAAATCTTTATCTTTTTTATTACTGTAGTAAAACCAAAAGTGTGAAAAACAATGTATACCTGGTTTAGGGATGTGAATTCCTAAGATTTTTCTTTAGTTTATCAACTGGCAGCGAAAATTATTTTATAGATAGCAACTCACGATCAAAATTGGGATCGGAATTTTGGTTGCTAAGCAATGTAGTTGATTGCTAAAAATGTTTAGTTAACCTAAAATAAAAGTAAAATGATATAAGCCCTGTAAAACCACCATTCACCATAATATATTATACAAGAGCTTGCCCTAAGGGATTATTCAGATTTCTTCACCCATCTTTTAATGGTGTTTTTTTTTTGGTGGGGGGCTCTATTGAACAAGACCAGACCTGGAAAGAAAGGTTTCTTTCCACAGTTGAAACTTGAGGTCAGAGTGATTATTTATTTGTCAAACACTTATAAGATAACAGATATAGGTATACAAATGATTATGAATACAGAATAAGGATACGAAGAAATGGGGACAGTAGGACAGGGACAGTAGGCATGCTGGTGTGCTTATGCATGCCCTTTACAGACTTATTAGGAATGGGGTGAGGTCAACAGTAGACAGTCTTAAGGTTAAAGTCATGGGGGTTTGGGGAAGTAACCACTGATTCAAGTAGTGCATTCCAGGCATTGACCACTCTGATGCTGAAGTCATATTTTCTGCAATTGAGTTTGGACAGGTGACATTAAGTATCTATTGTGTGCTTGTGTATTATTGCAGTTGAAGCTGAAGTAATCATTGACAGGTAGGATGTTGTAGCAGATAATTTTGTGTACTACGCTTAAATCAGACCTAAACCGGCGTAGTTGTCTAATCCCAAAATTTCAAGCCTGGTGGTATAAGGTATTCTGTTGTAAGCATAGGAGTGGAATACTCTTCTCATGAAATACCTCTGGACTCGCTCAATTGTGTTAATGTCCGATATACAATGGGGGTTCCAGTCAGATGAGCTGTATTCGAGAATTGGTTTAGCAAAGGTTTTGTATGCTCTAGTTTGCAGTACAATATTACCGGAGAAGAAGCTTTGCAAGATTAGGTTAACAACTCTTAATGCCTTTTTGGCAATACTGTTACCGTGGACTCCGGCACTTAGATCATTTGAGATGAGTACTCCAAGGCCCTTGACAGAATTATCACAAACTGTTCTTTATCTTCATACTTTGGTTGAATCCAATTATTTGGTTTATCTTTGAATATATTGTATAAAATTGGAAATCACAGTAAATTTCTGCCTCTTTCTTCTGGCTTTAAACAAACCCTGTTAGAAACCATTTCAGACCTGCAAAAAAGCACTAGAAGTCCATGGGATTTCTTCTCTACATTTTGAAGTCAGAATCAGTATTTTTTCCCTTCTGGCTACCAACTCTTACTGATGTACAACAGCAATAGGCTGGTAGAACTGTGATTACTTACACTTATCTCCTAATTCTGGTTCTATTAATTCTTAAGTTAATAACTTGATCTCATTGAATAAGGAAAAACAGGAGATAACAAATAAAAGACAATACGATTCACCTCCAAGTAAAATCAGATATGTTTCACAGAATTGAAAATTAGAATGAGATGAATTGCAGTGTAGGACATTGAAAAAAATCAGCTGATGATTTGGCCAAATCCTGTGTTTGAGAAATTTTGGACAATTGATGATGGACCAGTTAACCGGAAGGGAAAAAACACTGGTTCTGTCTTCAAAACGTAGAGAAGAAACTTAGAGAAAAAAGATCCAGGAAACTACAAAGCAGTCAGTATAACATTTATACCTTGGATATTCCAGCGCAGATTATAAAGTGATTGGCCGGTAAGCACTTTAGAAACATAATGACGATTACCAGAAGTTGGCCAGTTAGGAACAAATCTTGCTTAGACTAATCTTGTTTTGTTTTTTAATTGTATAACTTAAATTGCTACTGGAAATCCAATATATGTATACATCTCTTGACTTAAGCAAACTATCCTAAAACACGGTGATTAGCAAGCTAATTAGATCAGGGCTAGATAGCATGGAAATTATGCTGCAAGAATCAGGTCTGAATTCTCTACTTTTTGATATTTTATGGTAATTCATTCATTATTTGTATGAAGAAGTATAAGGAATCCTACCCATGTTTTTGCAAATGGTGTAAAATTGAATAAAATAACTAAAACCTTAGACTGGAGTTTTCAAAGTTGTGTTCCTCAGCATGGTCTCAGTCCTTAGAAAATATACAAGTAGTGTTTCCCCCCTCCCCCCAACCAAAGTGACAGCAATTTCACTAATGCTCTTGTGGGAAGCTGCAAAGGATAATTTGTTTATTTTTCTCTTTCTGACTCTGAGAAATGGGAAGTTTTTCTCCGAAGCCATTGCTAAGAGTAGTGGGTGCAATTGGAATCATCTTTGTCAGAGAAGAAAAGGGAGAGCTTTTATCTGAATCATCTTACAACCAAGTATTGGTGATTGGGTGACATTAACCTTAAAAGACTTATATCAGAGGTGGGTTCCTACCGGTTCGGCCGAATAGGTAGTAAAAACCGGGACTGGCTCTCTGAACCGTTAGGACCAGCAGGCTGGCCACGCCTCCAAACCGGTACCCCAGCTGCTGCTCGCTTGTCCACCAATGGTCCGTTGGATGGCAAACTGACCAGAGCTGGGAAGTGGCTGGCTGGCAAAGAAGTCTTTCAGCCGCTTGGCCACATGGCCCCGAAAAGTCCTTCAGCTGATGAGAAGAAAGCTGTGCATGCGCGAAGATGGTGGAAGCGACCAGAAGTCTTTTTGCCACCCTGCACCAGCGGCTGGTTGAAAAAGAAGCCTCTCGGCTTCCAAGTTCAGCAGCAGATTCGGTCCCTTCACAGAGTTGCTTTTTTCCGCGCCCGAGAAAGATCAAAAAGCGCGGAGCAGTCTTTAAAGACAAAGTTGAGGTAGCCGCCTAGAGATAAGAAAATGAACCACTGAGGTAAGCCCCCCCCCCAAAGCTGCTGGCGTTGTAGCCACCGCCCCCCTCCCTGCAGTTTGAAGTTCCAAGTGGAAGACGTCATCGGCTGTTCCGAAGAAGCAGAAACTCTGGGAAACGCCTGCTTCATTCTCTTTGACAGCCGCTTTGCAAACAAGGTGCATATCTTGCACCTTGTAATAATATAAAAAATGTTTAGCCTGATCTAGCCAAAACCCATCTTACTCTAGCATTTGTTTTTCACAAAATGGCCAACCAGGGGTCCGCATGAGAAGAGAAAACCTCTCTTTTATTATTGTTTGAATGATAACTGAAGGCATGATTCCACCATCCTGGAACTAACATTGAAGTTTCAGACTTGCAGTCCATAAATTGTTCAACCTCCTTTTAAAAGCATCGAAACTAGTGGTCATCATCGTGTCTTAATGTAGTGAATTTTCATTAATGTTCCATTTTATTAAAATGTACTTTCTTAAGTCTATTCTAAAAGTAACTAATCTCATTAGATATTTCTAGATCCTAATACTTTGAGAAAAGAGCAAAATATTTTCTCTATCCTTGTTCCCCTTATGAGCATTTTTTTATACACACTGAACATCTTCCATCGTAAGTACCGTATTTTTCGGAGTATAAGAGACTGATAATATGGGTGTGTCTTATACTCCAAATGTAGCTTTTTCAAAGCTTTTTTTCTGACCTAACAAGGCAAGTGAAGAGTGAAGCGATCTTTGCAAGCTTTTTTATTGCTACTCCCTCCAAATAAGCTTTTTTTCCAGACCTAACCAGGTGCTAACGATCTTACAGGCTTTGCAGGCTTTGTTCATTGCTTCTCTCTATTAGCTGTGCTTTAGAAGCTTTTTTTTCAGACCTAACCAGGGGATAAAATAATGTGCTGAAGCTGACCAGACTAAGGACGCTAGTCAGATGAATACCTGGTTGGCAGATTCCCCCCCCTATTTTCCTCCCCAAAAACTAAGGTGCGTCTTACCCTCTGAAAAATACAGTATTTGTTTCCTAATAAATATAAGAAAGAATGATTGTTTCTACACCCCAAATGTATTGTGTTAACTGTACTTAAAGCTTCTTTTTACACGTCTTTCTTAAGGAAAGTATAAAGCTATTTTTTTTGGTGGTGGGGAATATATTTTTCTTAAGCCTGTTGAGTTTGTTGGCTGACACCATGTTTATGGAAAGACTGTATGCTATTTGTTTTCACAAAGCCTATTTAATTCAAGGACTCCCCATGTTTTTAACAGAAATAAGCTATGGAAGTTCTTTTCTACTCTGATCAAAGTAGGGAAATGGATGAAGCTATTAAAACTAGCCTAAGAACTCCCATCTGTTTGACTTGTACAGCCAAAAGAAGGCTTCTAGCTAGTTTTGTTATTTTTTTTTACCTTTCTCCAAGAGGGAGGAAAAAAAAGAGCTTCTTTACATTTGCTTTCTTGAAATAACAGGTGTTATCATCCAGGTTTTTTGGAGGAGATTTTTTAATAGGCTAGGAACGATACGTCTGTTATTAAAAGCATATTGGATAGCAATTAAAATTCTTCATGGGTGCCATTCATCATTATGCTTCCAGGACTTTAGAAGAACATAATTTAACACAAATATGTTTGCAACTTCTCATTTCTTTACAAGGAAATTCAGTTTAATTATTAATATTGAAAAGCAGCAAACGTACTGCACCTACAGGTAAATAGCTTCAGTCTGACCTTTGATTTACTAATTCAACCCAGATATACCTGAGTTACATATCAATAAATACCTATGTCAAATATTTATTGGGTAGACGTGTATAGTTTATGACTATACATGTCTACCCAATACAATCTGTCTACCAAACAAAATTAAGAAATACTTGGGAAGCCAGTCAGTAAATGATATTTATGTTAAGCGATATGAACTTTAAACAAAATAGATGGACTAATTCACTTGAAACCTATTCAAAATTAAGGATGAATAAAACCCATCTATAAAGGAAAAACTTTCTGTCTTTCTTGGTAAGCCATAAGCCACCATTAGAAAAAAAACCTGGCATGATTATAAAAAAAAACCTGGCATGATTTCATTGTCATATTTTAATGGAAAGTATTCCATGTTGAACTTGCTCGACTGCAGACAGTACAGAAAAAAATAATAGTATTGGAGGTCAAATTGAATTCAAGTTTGATGATATCATGGGTCCATCCATGGAGTTTTCTCGGTTGCAATGTGCAAGTTATCTGTCATTGCCTTATGTCAGGTTATTTGTAAAACTTCTCCGCTGAGATTTTAGGTAGTCCTCAACTTACGACCACAATCGAGGCCAAAATTTCTGTGGTTAATTGTTAAGAGAGTTTTGTCCCATTTTACGAACTTCCTCGCCACAGTTGTTGGGTGAATCACTGCAGTTGTCTATGGAGATTCTCAAGCATTCAGGTCTCGGCTATCCCAAAGGTGCTTTTTCAAGAAGCAACTGGACATTCTGTTTTTTCTTTGAAGACATTTCACTTCTCAGTAGAGGTGGTGTTTAGCAGGTTCTGAACAGTTCGGGAGAACTGGTAGCTGAAATTTTGATAGTTGGGAGAACCAGTAAATGCCACCTCTGACTGCCCCCGCCCCCATCTATTCTCTGCCTCCCGAGTCCCAGCTGATCGAGAGGAAATGGAGATTTTACAGTAACCTTCCCCTGGAGTGGGGAAAGAATGGAGATTTTACAGTAGCCTTCCCCTGCCACGGCCACAAAGCCACACCCACAAAACCACACCCACAAAGCCACACAGCCATTTTTACAGGTAGTAAAAAAATTTGAATCCCACCACTGCTATCCAAGAAGCTTCTTCAGCTCTTCAGAGAAGTTTCTTGGATGAGAAGCGAAACGTCTTCAAAGAAAAACCAGAAAGTTCAGTTGCCTCTTGAAAAGAGCACCTTTGGGACAATCACTGAAGTTGTTAAGTTAGCAACATGGTTTTTAAGTGAATCTGGCTTCCCCCCTTGACTTTGCTTGTCAGAAGGTCACCGAAGGTGATCGCATGACTCTGGGACCCTCATAAAGATGAATCAGTTGCCAAGTGTCTGACTTTTGATCATGTAACCATGGGGATGCTGTGATAAGTGTGAAAAAATGGTCATAAGTCTCTTTTTTCAGCACTGTTGCAACTTTGAGCGATCACTAGATGAACTGTTGTAAGTTGAGGACTACCTGTGTTATGAGGATTCAGGGTACGAATCCCTTCATGCCATAAATACGGAGCAATTTGCTGAGTCTCAGGCTAGAAATTGCAGCTACTGCCGCTTTAAGACACTCACCCATATCAAGAATCTATTCATTTCTAGGAAAGGTGAGAAAAAGAAGCAATGCATGTAAATCACCAGGGACATAACAGTCATCTGCACTTTCTCACTCACACTGAGCAATCGCTTGTTTCAAGAAGCTTCATGCTTGTCTGCAATACAGATTCCTTTCTGTCCAAGCCAAGCCATTTAAGAGGAACTGGGCTATGCTTCAACTTCTTGGAGAACTGTGATTTAATTCTCAGTCTTTATTAGGAAACTCTCACAAAAGACATACTGGGAGTCTCCCTGTCAGCCGTCACAACTGGTTCAGTTAGAAAAGAAAGACTGTCAAGCCCATGGTTAGGCAAAAAGTATACTTGTTGTGGCCTGTCGGCTGCCAGCCCCTCCAGCAGCTGAATCGGAGGAGGAGGAGGCATAGGAGTCAGGGCCAGCTCAAGACAACCTGGGAGCTCCGAGGGGGAAGAGGGAATGGAGCTGGCAGAGATAGAGACAGAGGAGGAGCCTGGGCCATCCATCTGCCCTCAGATAGAGAGTCAACAGCTCCCAGGTCTGAAGGTGGCTGATGAGGAAGAGGAGGAACAGCTAGATCCAGTGCCTGATGCGCGACTGCCCAGAAGGCAGAGAAGAGGAGAGCAGTGAAAATCCGTGGGCTGATCCTTGGGAAGGAAGACCCACTGCTGCTAGCAAGGCCGCTAACTTGGGGATAAAAGGCAGGGGGCGGAGATGAATAGATGTGGCAGACAACTATTCATTTTCCTGCTGGCTGAACCTGTTAGCCTGTGTTGAGAGATAAACTTTTTGCTGGAGCTGCCAGCGCTCCTAATAAAGGAATCTTTTGAATTCATTTCAGAGGGTTTGTCATATTTGGGGAGCTGGGTCAGAACAATACATTATTAAAGCCAAGTGGTTACAGAGGAAGCAAAGCTGGATCTGAGACTTTTGCGCCCAAAGCATATGGTTAACTTTTCTCTTGTTCCTCCTTCCTCCCCCCTGGTTGTCCAAATAGGTGCTAACAAATTGTTTGGGTAACATTCCCTGTCTTTGGGGGGGGAGCTGGATCAGAGGTGGGTTCCTACCAGTTTGGACCAGTTCTATAGAGTAGGCAGTAAGCTGCTGGTGATGTCTTAGACCTGGTTCTGGTCCATGGATGCCGCCATCTTTTTTTGTAGATTTCTTTTTGCAGGGGGATTTTTTTTGCATTTTTTCTGGGTTTTTTCTTCTGTGCATGCGCAGAAGCTGACTTCCTGGCACTGTGCATGTGTTGCCATCTTGTTTTCGGCCTTTTTTTTTGTACTGTTCTTAAGTGGCGTGGGAGGTAGCGAACCGACAGTGAGGTAAGTTAGAACCCACCCCTGGGCTGGATGGTTCTGCATTCCATTCCATGACCTTGGAACAATGGTCCGATGCTTAGTTTCGATTCCTCTCATCGACTCCTCCCCTTATCCCACCCTACAGCTCCCCTCCCCCATCAAGTTCGGCAGACTGACAACAGAAAGCGCCTAGCGTAGCAGGATGGCAGTCCTGACACTCCTATTCAGATACTAAACAGGTCTAAATCTGCTCAGCTTTTTTGAGATTAGCTAATATTGACTAGGTATGTCATTTTCTTGACATTGTGAACTTGGATTATTTTAAAAGAGGGGAATTGGATATATTCACAGAATGTAACTATGGTAGCCACAGCAATGGCTAGCAAACACGATGAATATAAATTATATGCAGGTTTGGGATGAGTATGCTGAGGAACACAAATGAAGAGCACTAATCTAATTGGTCTGTCTTTCTCAGGAAAGTGATTGGGCAGTGTGGAAAAACGCACACGCACAAAATCAGAATAGGAACACAGAACTATATTTTACTAAGAGCATAACTAGTAGGTTTTACCTGCATGTAAATCTTTCATAAATATTAAACATAATCTATTGATATACATGGGAATGGCTGGTTGACTTATAAAAAATCAGAGTTGCATTCTGAAATCACAACACACATTTTACCAAGAGTTTTTCCCCCAGTGTGTGTGTGTGATATATGTCCTGATTTATCCAAATGGCCCTTCCTCCAATGTACAGTGAAAATAAATGCCAATATGCTGTTAAAAATAAATGCATAATGCTAATGTTGCAAGCTAATGCATTCAAAGACATTCCCTTAATGCTTTATATATGGAGCAGTTTGCTGACACAAGGAAGGCTGGTATTTATTACCTGTATATCACACAGCTTTTTCATCTTTGTCTACTGCAACCTTAGATTTATTTTATTTTCTTTGAAAAAGATTGCAATTTTCATTGCTAAAGACACATTGTCCCTGTCTGGATTAAAATGGTATCTGCAGTAAGAACAACTCACCTCTTTTCTCTGTTGAATGATAACTACATCATTACTCATCAGTTAAATAAAGCCTCCTGTGAAGAAAGGTATTTAGCATAGGATCAAAATCAACCTACAAACTTTATGATTTGGTGAGAAAATCAGCGCTGATTTGCATTTCAAATTGATACTTAGTAGGCTGCATATGTATTAGTTTATTGTAATACAGGTATTTGGAAGCAGAGCATGTCAGCAAGGTTTTAATTTGAGTGACTTTTCTCTCCTCCTCTTCCTTAGGTAATCAGCTCAGATACTGGATCTACAGTTATCTTCTGGTTGATTGATACTGGGCAGAAAATCAAAGAGTTTACTGGTTGTCATGGCAATGCAGAGATCAGCACTATGGCACTTGATGGGACTGAGACTCGCCTCTTCACTGGGGGCACAGATGGAACAGTCAAGGTGTGTACTATGTGTGTTTAAAAAAAGGGGGGAATGAAATGGGCTGAACCATTTCATATTGTCAGAGGTGTAGCTTATTTATTTATTTTTATTTGTTTGTTTGTCAAGCATGTACAAGATAGCAGGTATAGGTATAAACATAAACATAAACAAAGTAAGTACAGATAAATGAGGACAATAGGACAGTAAGACAGGGACAGTAGGCACAATGGTGCGCTCATGCCTGCCCCTTACAGACCTCTTAGGAATGGGGTGAGGTCAACAGTAGGCAGTTTAAGGTTAAAGTTTTGGGGGTTTGGGGAAGAAACTACAGAGTCAGGTAATGCATTCCAGACATTGACCACTCTGTCGTATTTTCTGCAATCTAGTTTGGAGCGATTTACATTAAGTTTGTATCAGTTGCGTGCTTGTGTATTGTTGTGGTTCAAGCTGAAGTAGTCATTGACAGGTAGGATGTTGTAGCAGATAATTTTGTGTACTATGCTTAGATCAGAACTTACTGTTCTTATTACTTATTACTTGTTATTGTTACTATTAAATTTAGATTTAGAACTTACTGAATGCATCCACATTCAAGATCCATGACTCCTCTGGGATTGAAATTTGCCGAGTTGTAGTCACTTCAATGCTGCCGCACTACCATGACACTCTGTTATCATAGTCATCCACAGTCACATACCCATAATTTCCAATGGTCTCTGTCAGCTTCCTACAATGAAAATCAATGGGAAGTCAGCAGAAAGTCAGACATTGCTCCGATTCCCATGGTTATTTTGTCCATCATTCTTTTTTTCTCTGTTTATCTAAGGAACTATCTGTGAATTGATGATCCAAAAGGTTACGAGTTGTCCAATTTAATAAATGTAATAAATATATTTAACTTTTTTGCCTTACTATTTGTTACTCCTTTTCTGAGCACCATCTACATGTGAGGAATAGTTTAAAGCAGGACTGTCAAACTCATGACCTGAGGGCTGAATGAATTATGCACTGGCTACGCCCACATCCGGTTTAATGAAGGGGGGGAAGTCCCGAGACATCACGTGATGCCGCCATGACGATGCGGGTTTGACATTTATGGTTTAAAACATTGTCCATTCTCACAGAGTGTAGATGATTCAGAGATCATGTTGGGAAGAATGTACTATCAGAATGAACAATGTAAATATATCAATATTTGTGTTGAGATAACAAGGATTGAGAGATGGAGAACTGGGTGAACAGACTGCTGACATCCATACACACATACAGTATGACTGCTTTTGTTTAGTATAGAGAAGACTTCCTCTTTTCTTTTCTGTTTCCAAATACAGAATAAAAACAATCCTCAATATAATATTAACAGACAGCTATCTTGAAAATTTTCTTAAAATTTCTTTTGTTTTCCAAACTAATATACCTATTCTCTAATTAATCAGACATTAAAATGGTGTGTTTCACTTTGTACCAGGCAGTAGGTCTACAATTTCAAGAGTAGATTGTGTCTACCAATGCTGTAGGCAGATCTAACCCTAATCAATGAAATTGCACTCACTTTAGATCTTGTGTTATCACCATCACTATATGTCACTCTATAAGTTTCACAAGGGTAACAAAGAGGCAGCATATTCATTAACATTTTAGCATAATGGACCAATTTAGTATCCTTCACAGCAAAAGCAATCTTAGAAATCAATACTGCATATTATGTAATGATAATGAAGGCCAAAGTAAGACACTAAAACATTTTAATGGGATAGTTGGTTGAAAAGTGCCAGTCAGTGCTTTCTCTATAATTCACAAATATGTTGGAAGTATTAAGAAGGCATATGCTTTTTCCATTGTGCATTTTTAATGGCCTCCCTAGCTAGTCAAGTCCACAGAATACTAAAACTGCTTGTGGACCATCACTATTTTTACTCCTCAATATGCCAAAGCAGTTTGATACCAATCAGGAAAATATTTTTGGGAATTTAGAATCTAAGAAATTTGGTGAAATCACCACGAACCATCAATATCCCTTCCAGATGCCAATAAGAGATTACTAATGGAATCTCTTCTAAGTTTATTTATTTATTTATTTTTATTTACTTTGTCAAACATGTACGAGATAACAGGTATAAGTATAAACATGGATATGAACACAAGAAATGGGTACCAATAAGTGGGGGACAGTAGGACAGGGATGATAGGCACTTTGGTGCGCTTATGCACGCCCCTTATAGACCTCTTAGGATTGGGGTGAGGTCAACAGTAGACAGTCTAAGGTTAAAGTTATGGGGGTTTGGGATGCAACAACAGAGTCAGGTAGTGCATTCCAGGCATCGACCACTCTGTTAGTGAAGTCAGATCTTGTATGACTTGGGTAGATCTATGGTTGCCATGGAGGCCATGAACTCCTGAGCTAAAATCACTAGGAACTAGGGTAAAATCCCCAAGGACCATCAGCATCAGGGCGTCCTCCACCAATCTGACCATGAATCCAGCAGCCGAAGCAGGGGTGATGGACAGCAAGGAGGGCAGTACACCAGCAGCAGAGCTAGCTGTTCCTGAAGGCCAGCTTCAGCCAACGAGTCTCACATCCAAATGGTCAAACCATAAAAATTCAACAGTTGCTAGGCACTAGAATATTAATAAGTTGAGAAAACTAAATGAAACTCTCAAGGACAAACGTAGAAACTTTTTGCCTGACCTGATTCCTCTTTATCCACAACATCTCAAACACACAAAGAAGAAACCTTTGGAGAATTATTTAAAGGCTTAAAACCAAATGCTTGCATAACATAAAAGCAACAGACCTCTTGCTAGAAGTGCAAGCTAAAGATCTGACTTTCAACTATGAGGGTTGAATGAAAAGTAACGTCTCCATCTGTGTACCTTTGGTTTAAAATAAGAATATTTTAATAAATAAAATAAGGAAAATATTTTTTTAAATGAGCTCTCACACAAAGTGACTCTGGGCAGCATACAACAATTAAATAAAACAGTGCATATGTAAAAAAAAAATCATTCCAAAGAATCATAATTAAAAATCGATACCATCAGATACAAGAGAGAATAAATTCTTCATAATGGTGGAACCATCTCAGAATAGCCACTGTCCTCTAGGACGCCTAGGCCCAATAATGGAATATTAATAGGGAGGGCATAATCTCAGTTTCTGGTATGTGTTATTTTCTTCTCCTCTGCTTTTGTTTTTGCAAATTTGGATTTTATGGCTTTATTTCTCTTGCTTTTATTGTAGCCACTGAATATAACAAGATTGCAGTAAAATATAGATAGATAGATAGATAGATAGATAGATAGATAGATAGATAGATAGATAGATAGATAGATAGATAGATA
>JANHFT010006575.1:6533-16633 GCA_032467955.1 Pseudoxenodon macrops
GATGTTAGCTGTCCATTTTAGGTCTTGAGATATGATAGAACCTAGAAATTTGAAGGTGTCTACTGTTGATACTGTGTAATGTATTATTATCCTGGTTTTTTTTTTGCATTCTTGGCCCATGATCTTGCCAATCCCCAGTCCACAGATGAAATATGATCTACAGGTAGTCCTCAACTTTTAACAGCAATTGGGACCAGATTTTTTGTTGCTGTATGATGCAGTCACAAAGCAAAAGGTACCAGATGAGAAAGGAATTCCAAAGACTGGTCATTAACAATCTTTCAGTGCCATGTAATTTCAAATGATTGTTGAATGAATGTTTGTAAGTCAAATCCTACCTGTATAAGGATTTTCCATCCACCTCATCACGGACTGAAGAAAGACTCCCTTCCTGAAACTTCTCTACCATG
The DNA here is from genome assembly GCA_032467955.1 of Pseudoxenodon macrops. Lineage (NCBI taxonomy): Eukaryota > Metazoa > Chordata > Lepidosauria > Squamata > Pseudoxenodontidae > Pseudoxenodon > Pseudoxenodon macrops. The sequence continues at coordinate 6,944 of JANHFT010006575.1, forward strand.
TTCTGACACTCAAGATGTTCTGTGTCACTCTTTGCATAACAAAATAGACATTTTCCTCATATTTGATCAAAGAAGGAGCTGCAGGAAGGAAGAGGAGCTTCAAGAAAGGAAAATGCATCAACTCAAAAGATACCATCTGGTCTCCAAACATGGACATCTATACTTGGTCATCAAGGTTCCTCAAACCTAAATGTCATACAGGTCATTACCAAGAATTTCAATAGCAATAGCTTCAGGCAGATCCTCTTGCATTTCCCCCCATCAGTTGTTTCATTTGATGCAAGATGTTCCTTTCAGAGGAGCAGAGAATTTCATTTAAATATTCAAGTTTAGAATGTAATGCTCTTGCTTTTTACTTTCAATTCCTTGGCCTTCACTGCTTCCAAAAGGTTCTTGTTTATAGTGAATAAAGCATGAGGCTATTACTCTACCCAAGCTGGCAACCTGCAATCAGAAGCTTCTGCTTGCCTGAGCTTGTGACACTAACCCACTTCCAAGCAAACTATTGTTTCCAATCTAGGAGAAATTACCTTGTTGGTTTTTGTGCAATAATGGTAATATTTGGCCTTCTAGCAGCTTCACACAGTGGGGAAAATATCTAGAAAGAGAAACAGCATTAGGTATAAAGTTTTGCAACAGTGTATGTTGAACCAATGTATTTGCAGCAATAAGCTTCATTTAAGAAATACTAGTGATAAGAAAGCCTGAATTATTTATGTCTATATTCAGTCCAGAGTCAAACCTGAAATGCAAAATCAGTGAGAAGCAAAGGAGAGCTGAATTGAGAGGCAATAAAAACCCTGAACATACCTATCTAACTTAGAGAAATGTGAAGTAGAATCCCAGAATGGTCTCATGATTCCTTCTTTCTTTGCCAATTCATTATTAAGTTCAGATTAAATGACTCATGGGTGCTTTGTGACTATTTGAATAGCCAGCTCAACTTTTTTTTCCTATCTGCCTGTTCCCAGATTACCAACCCCAGTTGTTACCTGTTGCAGACATGGCACCACTCATAATAAGAAAGCATGGGATGTGCAATGCTCTCTATGAGGAGAAAGAAAGACGCCAGGTATCTGTAGCAGTTTCTAATTTGTGTTAATTGATAGCCACCTAGATGAGGGATGAATTGGGCAGCAAACAAATGAATAAAAGGCAAAGATCTGGAAGGAGTTTCTAAGTCAGCTCCATTTTATGCACTTAAACGTCTTCCTGCACGATAGAACCCATGGGTTGCTGATCATGAGAAAAGTTCCAAGGGTGGATGAATACAATTTGCTAAAATTAGATGGGGTAGCTTGTGATGTGGAAACCTAGCTGTTGTCTGAACCAGTGTTTCTCAATCTTAGCAAGTTTAGGTTTAAGAATTCCCAGAATTCCTGAGTTGACGTTCATCCATCTTAACTTGCCAAAGTTGAGAAAAATTAGCTGGAACTATGAAGCTCTTATATGGAGTTATATTTACAGTTCCATCCTTCAAGCCTACCCTGTTACATGAATTCAACAATTAAGGTTTGTTAATCCAGATGTAGGTCTCAGAAAGTTGTTTGAAGCCAAGTGTGCACAGACTTTTCCATTTAAATATTGTTAATGTAAAAACCGTCAAGAGTAGAAGCGGTGAAGCTGACTATATTGGCCATGGAAGGTAGCATCGTAGTAGGCAGACCCCATACTCCCTCAACAATTTGTAAATTCACAGGTTCTTTGAAATGCCTTAATAGGCTTTCATTTCAGTCAATTCTATTGATCTTAAGGAAATTGAGTTCTGAATAAGCACAAATTGAGCCTTGCAGGACTTTAGTCAATAACTGAAGGGTTGTGGTTACATAGTTGTTATAATAAGGAGCTCAGGAAAAAAAAGAGCAAGGGTTGCACCATGGAGGAAAGGTTTCTAAGACTGGTATTTACTGATATTCATTGCTTAACAATATTTGTTAAGTAGGCTGTTTGTCAGGGTCTGATCCTCTTTCCATTCTTGCTCCGGTTATCTCTACTCCTTGGTCCCTTCAACTCCTGAAAGATGGAATTTTCATTCTGAAATAAGGTAAAGCTGTTCTGTGCGACTCCGTGTATTGTGAGAACTCAGCCCTAATGCTTTGGAAATCATGATTTATAACTTAGCATGATGCAAATCCAGCCAGTTGGGGGTTATAAGGCTTAGCTGAATTGCTACCTTCATCAATTGTTTGGCAGTTTGACCACCTGCATCTCCTTTCAGTATAACTGATCCCAATTGAATCTATTTTAGAGTCCAATCAGCTGCAGGGTGACAGTCTTCTGGCCAGCCACAGCATCTCTCCGTGCTGTCAACTGAGACATCAACAGTGTGTCTCTGTGTCTGCTTGTATATGCATGTGTGTCAAAAAAAAAGTCAAGTTAGTGGTCATGAACGTATGAAGTCCTATTCTATTCCTAACCCATATTACGTACACAACATACATAATAGCTATGCAACACCCAGTTCTGAAGTTCTCTGAAATGTTCTGCTCCCCAGCAGTAGATGTTATACATATCTAGTCAGCTATTATTAGAGAGATAATTAATGGTGTGGGGCATAGTTTGAAGGGATTAAAGATCAATCTTTTCAATATGTTATTGTTTCTAGTAGCTCCTAATGGATTTTTTTTCTTGATACATTTAAATGATGAGGTTTTAAAGATTTGTTTATGATATAAGAGTTAGAAAGAAGGTATTTATTTCCTTTGTATTTTTAGAGAAAAAAACAAGGTACTGTGTAAAGGAAAGGAAAGAAATATGAAGTTGTTTTACTTGTTTAAAGTGAACGCATATATATCGTTACTTCTGGGAGCATTTAATGGACTTTACTGATTAAGATGAAAACATGAGAGGCTTTATGATTTACCAAAGGATAAAAGATAAGTTAATATGAGATGAAGAGATTGTTGGTTGAAATATTAAGAAGGTGTTCATTTATTGAAGGGGGACATTCATTTCTTCTATTCTTTTGTTTCCCCCCTTTTTATATATTCTGCCTTGTCCAATCACACTTGACCAATAAAGAATTCTATTCTATTCTAGTTTGCATTGGGGTTTTTTTATCTTCATATTTTAAAACTTCAATAAAAATATTATATATAAAAAGAGAACTAATTGATGGTGTGAGTCTCCTTCTTCCCAGAAGAGAAGCCCGTATCTATAATTGATCTCATCAGCCCTCTAGGAGTCTTCAGTTTCTCTGGGCCTCAGCATTGAGTCCCAGTTAAGCCTTGATGTCACAGCATCCTGGAAGGGGAGAAGAGAGGCCACAGGGTAGCTAATTGAAACCCTTTGCTCAACTATTTGTTGAACCGTTGCTAACTATTTTAAACTGGGTGTGAAAGACTCTGCGCACAATAGATTTATTGGAAGACATTCTAGCAAGCTGGGAAAATTGTTCACCCCTCTTTATTCTCCTTCCAAGACATCTGCTCACTCTCTATTGTTTCAGTTCCATCTTTTGATGCTATGTCAAGGAAGGAGCATGAATCCAGGGCATTCTCTGCCTGGGGGTTATTATAGTCGGGAGGAGCTTAGGGCAAGATGGAAAGCGCCCTTCTTTTTGTAAAAACGAGCTGAATTCTACCCGTCTGAGCAGGTTGGCATTTGACAAGACATTTGACAGGAAGATCACTCCCGGCTGGGCACGGCTGGGCATGGATGGAAACTGTCCACCGAGGCTCTTATGAATTAACATCTTAATTTAATGTTATTAATAATAATTACTGGCGGTTGTGCTACAAAGATATGCACAGCTGGCCTCTGTGGACCTGCCAGAACAAAGAGTTTGCCCAAGGCTCCTTAGAAGCACAGCTTCTCTGTTTGGGAACAGAAGATGTTACACCGGAAATGTTTTTTCCAACCATCAGCAGCAAATGTCCTTTGACCTCTTCTGCAAAGCTTCACAGGAGCTCTCTGATGAAGGTGGATCATGGGTGGTTTCTCCTCCACTAGGGTAGTTTCTTTCATTACTAGATGAAGGAAAGCTATTCCACCTTGCTTTCGAGTGTTGAACTCCCAAGTCTGCTTGAAAGGATGCTGGTCACCTGGTGAAAGGAAGAGTAGCAAAGGGCCAGATTCAGTTCCAAATATCCCTGTGCCACTGGGCAGCTGCGGCTTCCACGAGGGACCTCAGCCCAGTGAATGAAGAGATTCTAAGTTTTATTATTGACTCAAGCAAACAGATTTAAAAGCAGAACATAAAAAGATTTGATGATACTCAAATCTCATACCAGCTGTCAGGATCGCCTTAATAACAGCAGCAGAGATACCCCAAGGGTGGCCAGTTTCTACAGTACCCAGTGCTACATTCTACAAAGAAGCTACCCACAAACAACAACCACCACAGGGTGTTTATGAAAACCTGGCATCGGGACTTCATGGCCCTGCTATGGTCAGGAACAGGAGTCTGCAATGGAAACCAAAAAACTTTCACAAACATGCAACTCTGTCTAGATCCCCTCCCCCAAACACACACACACACACACCTTTTCTCCTTCATTTAGTAATTCTTACACTAAAGTAAGGGAAGAGTTGTTTACAGACACAAATACAAGAGTTTTATATGTTTGAGAAACAGGAATAAGAAGCATCTGTGTCTGCTTATTAGCAGCTCTTTACCAACAGCTTGGATGTATTGGCTTCTGGTGTGTGTCTACAGACAACACCCAGGAGATTGCATAGACTGCAAGAAAGCAACAAAGCTTGTGGGATAAAACATTTGCCAGGTACAATAGCAAGATAACAATTCCCTCTGCTCTCTAACAACACGTTGCAATGTGCACCGGAGAGGCTTTGAAGAAGACATAGTAGTATCATGCTAAGGCAGGGTTTGTTTAGCCATAATTTGCTAAGTAAGTCATCATGAGCTGGTTTACACAGTCTACTAAGACATAAATTCTAATTGCAGTGGCTGGGTTGTCATTATGGATTAGTGAGAAGGTTTGGTTGCCCAAATTGGCAGAACAAGAAGTAATGGGTGGAATCTCATTAAAGATCAAACCTAGAATTAAGGGGAAATTTCTTAACTGAGAAAAAAATAATCAGTGGGATGACTTGACTCTAGAGGTTGTGGGTGTTCCATCATTGGAAGATTTGAAGAAGAGTTTGGACAGCCATTTGTCTGGAATGGTATAGGATCTCCTGCTTGAGCAGAGGATTGGACTAGAAGATCTCCAAGGTCCCTTCCAAACCTATTATTCTGTGTTCTAAATAACCCTTTTGGGTAATTGTATTGAGTTATCTAGAGCATCCATTTAGTGTAGTGGTGGAGGCACTAGACTAGAAACCAGGAGGTTCTGGGTTTTAGTCTTCCCTATGGCATTGAGCCAGCCTGTCACTCCCTTTCAGCCCTAGGAAGAAGACAATGGTAAACCACTCTGAAAAACCTTGTTCTGAAAACTGCAAGGACTTGTCTAGATGGACTAAAAAAATCAGATACACTTGAACAGAAGAAGAAAAAACCCTGTTTTATCTAACAATTAGTTTATATGTTTTATTTTATCTTGCTATTTCAAAGTTTATGCTACCAGATTGCTAATTTTAATATTTTATCACTCATGTGTAACCTGGCCAAGCATCTTAGCATATTTTGATTTAATACTGCCTTTAAACCAAAAGTCTTTTTTCATGTAGTTGGAATTACGCTGATATTGTCAGTTTACTTTGGGATATTTAAATACCAGTTCCCCTGTTCTGGTTAATGACCATAATAAAATCCCTAGACTAAAGCTGAAACATGCAAAAAAGTTTTAAAAAATATAATAGCAAACTATTTTTTTTAGTTTGTTATTGATTTTTTTTCCCCCAAGCACATCCCTCTTACATAGCATTAAACTAACTCCACCCCATTCCTTGGATTTGGAGTTCCAAAATCCAATCCATTATCTCCTTCCACTTACTTGGTCTTTCAGAAACAAGAGCTAGAAAGAAAGAGCGATTTAAAACAATGAGATTCTCTGTTATAGAAGTTATTGCTATGATTGCACATCCCAGATTTTATCTCCGAAACACGGAATGTCTGAAGTAGCCAAACTGTGCCTATTACCGCCCCAACAAGGAGGGGGACAAATAATGTAATGAAAGATAATAAATAAATGTTTCACAAAAAGGGGAGGGGAGGAGAAGGAAGGAAGGAAGACAATCCTCTCTAACCATACATTTATAAATATTTAGGCTATTTTTTATTTATTTATTTATCTATCAAATTTAGGTGCCACGCTCATCTCAATCTCAGAGTGACTCTGGCTGGTTTACAGCTAACCAGTTAGGGATTCTACATGACCAGATGATGCTCTTAAATCTATATACATATATAAAAGCCAAATACCACTCACATCATGAAATCTCCAGAACCGTAGAGCCTACAAACTTGAAATTTGGCACGTATGTTCCTCTTGGCTTCTAGGTGCTCACTAAGAAATGATCTTTTGAAATGACCATCAGATCATTAGTATTATATTATTATAAAACTACCCTCTGATTCTAAGGAGTTATATGTTCTACTCCCCCTCCCCACCTGAAAAGAACTCTGTTCCAACTGCCACTTGGGCATGGGCGTGGCCAGCACATGACTCATCCAGCCTGTGGGCTGGGAGTTTAGACATTCTACCCCCCCAGAAGGGGATAAAATAGGAGAGGCTTCCGTGGGCAATCCAGAGGGAGAGAAGGGGATAGGAGAGGATCAATGTAGCCAGCCTGAGGGAGAGAAGGGAATAAGATAGGAGAGGCCTCTGTGGAGCAAGCCTGAGGGAATTTTTCCTCTGAATCCTCACTGAGGATTGCTATCCAGGGTCCTGAGCACTGGCTGCTTACCTGATTTATCCATTCGGGCAGCAGAGACTTAGGGAAGATGGAGAAGAAACAGAAGCCCGAGGAAGACAGAATGTAAACTTTGTTGAGGACCCTGTGTGAAGCTGCTGATCCCCATGGGGACCCTGCAAATAATGGCTGTGGTAGATGACATCACACACCAGGTGGACATCAGTCCCAAGACCCAAGCCGAATGAGGACCCAGAGCTGGGATCCAGCTGATGGAGAGAGACCTGCTGGGACAAGCGACACTTCCAGACCCACTGACGGATCTCTTCCTCACCACTTTCCAAGAATCAAGAGCTACTATTCTGGAATGGAGGTCAACTGGAGCAATTGATCTAAGTGAGACTGGAGGGTGGCAGTACGAAACAGCGATATGCAGCCAGAAGTTTGAAAGTCTACCCGACCAATTTGAGCAGCTAAATATTGGACAGAAAGCCCGAGATCAACCAGTGCTGCAAATAGATCCCTGAAGGGACTGATCTACCCGAGCTTCGAGCCTATCAAACCTGGGTTTGATGCAACTGATCAGTGAAACAAATCCTCCTAGGAGAACTCAGTCTAGTGCTGCTGAAGCCAAGCAGCCCGCCCTCCTACACCAGGTTTCTCTCGTACCAGGCAGTGAAGCAAACAGAGACAACATCATGGAACCAGCCCTCCTCCTCAGCCACAGTTCCCTCCAGCTGACCAAATACCCCCTGGATGGGCATTTTACCTAGGCCGAGGATGGATATGAGACTGGGACCAAAGGATTACAGCCCAGGCACCAGTGCCATAGTCACAACTGCCTCCAACTAGAGTGAACGCACCACCACCCTTTAAGCTGGTTTTCAATGGGACCACCAGCAAGCTTGCTAAATTGGGCCTGATCTTACATTGACCATCATGGGAATGAGTTTCATAATGACAGCGAGATTGTCTCCATCTTGGGTGACAACTTAGAAGATGAAGCATCTGAGTGGTTTACCCAACTCCATGATGAAGATGGACAATGTGGATGACTTCCTGCAAGAACTCCAAGCTCAGTTCGAGGATTCCTCTCGAACCCAAGAAGCGGAGGCAGGGATTAAAATGATGAAGCAAAGGGGTCGACCAGCAAAAGAAATTATGCAAGAATTTTGCTGCTTAGCTGGGAGATTAAGAAACTGACCCAAACAAATTATTGTGCATTACTTCAAAGAATGCTTAGATGAGGAATTATTAAAAATATGTATGCAGAGCACCAGGAGAATGAATCCACGAGAGATACTGGGTGGCCATTGCCATGGATAATTAAATAAGACAGCATCGCAGAGCAGCACCAGAGAAACCACCCTGGAGACATCTCAGTTGTCGCACCACCCCATGTCAAACAGAAGAACACTCCAGGGCCACTGCAACCAACCCCTTAAATGCTTTCAATGTGGGCAACAGTTCCTCAGCACGTTTGGTGCCTGGTTAGACAAATGGTGTCCCACTATTATTTGGGAAGGCGGCTATTGGAAACTCAAACTAGAGCTCGGCCCCGAACCGCCTCCAAACCCATCAGATGAATGGATTAACAGGCAGAAAACCCCTGGGGATCGGAGTGAAGCAACAGCAGCATTATCAGAACAACCCCCTGGAACTCCTCTGATTCCCAGGGAATACAGAGACTTGGAAAAAGCCTTTATCAAAGAAGAATGCAATATATTACCCCTCCCCCACTGACCCACGGACTGTGCGATAGAATTTGTGGCAGGGCAAAAAAATGTACTACATGACCCGCAGAGAAATGAAGGACCTAAGAGAGTACATTGATACTAACCTGGTTAGAGGTTTTATACAGCCAGCAAAGCCCAGGGTGTTATTCAAAGAAAAGAAAGATGGGGGGGGATGAGGCTATGCATTGATTTTAAAGTAATAAATGCTCTGTAAAAACCAGTTAGATGATTTCACTGGGATTTACAATGACACAAAAAGAGTAGATGGGGGAACGTCCCCCCCAAAAAGAATCAATCAAAGGGTAAAGAGGGAAATAGTGGGAAGAGACTAGGAGAAATCTTGGGGAGAACTACTCAAATAATATATTTAAAAGTGAGGGAAAGGATTCAGAAGAAAAGATACAATACATATAAAAAGAAAAAAAGAAGTTAAGGGAATGTGATAAAAGGAGAAAATTAACAAGAAGTGGAATTTTTGAGAGACCAAGAGAAAATGGTTAAAGAGGAGAAGGTTAGTGGAAAGGAGGAAGGACAATAAGGTACATATTAGTAGATTTAAGGGAATTGTATTAATATTACTAATTGTGGATAGTCAACCAAGTTAAAGAGTGTTTATGCAAAATTTGAATATGACGATGTACATTGCTCATAGTAAAACAGAAGAGCAGATGGAATGTGAAATGGCAAATTGGTTTAATTTTGAAGACAATTTAAATCAAGAGACAAAATTGAAATGTTAAAAAGTGGGATGGAGAATTTGAGAAATATATTTAGCAATGGAGAAATAAGATAATTAATTGATTTTATTGTAAGAGATTAAGAATTTAGGGCAATTAGTGATATTTATGTATTAAGAAGAAAAGAAGTTAAGATAAAGGAGTATGGAAAGAGAATATTATGGCTGACATTGGAAACAGAGATATGATGTAAAATCAATTATGTATATGAAAGGATATACAAGAACGATCCGGACAACACTTTCTTCATAAAATATGTATATTGGGGGGGGGGAGCAAAAAAACTGTAATAAAAATTGATTTAAAACAAAAACAAAAAACATACGTGTACCCATATTTTATTATAGTCTTTCTCTATTTCTTCTTAGTTTTAGGTTTTCAAGTAAAGGAACTTACTGATATTTCAGGCTCACCACTCTCTATTTGTTGAAAGGGGGGTTACATAGATAAGGGGGGACTGT
>JANHFT010006576.1:17338-31739 GCA_032467955.1 Pseudoxenodon macrops
ATATCATCTCCAACCCCCCCCCCCCTTCATTTTGTGTTTGCCACTATACATGAACTCGTTGAAGAAAGGCTCCATTTGGCCTCTCTGATGTATTTATATAAAGGCAGCGTAGAGGGAAGGAGATTGGTTGCTCCGGTTTGCTTTCTGACCTTGGGGGTTACCAAGTCTGACATTCCTGTGAGATCACATGGCAAGGATTGGCGGGCACAGCTGTCCCCAATGGAAGGGAGGGGCTTGGGAGGGTCCATTCCGATTGAATTTCACTCCAGCCACTTAGGCTCTTTCCTGCTTTCCTCGCTGTGCTTTTCTTGTCTTCCACTTTGTTTGTGGCCTGGGTTGTAGAAAGCTCTTGATAGGATAGCAGCTCCGAGGATGCTATTCTAGAAGATCAGGGTGGTTGCTTTAACATTTGGGCGGGCCTTTCTTTCCCATCTCCGATTGACATTCCTCCAGGCTGAGCCATCCGAGATTCCGGTGGGCCCTGAGCTTTGGCACCATGCAGTCCATCCTCCTGTTTTAGCTCCAACTTCACTGTAATTGTTTCTTTTAGTCCATCTAAACAGCCACTCCGACAGGTCTGCTCTTCCGACAAGTTGGTGTATGCAACTCCGGAGCACGAAGAAGATGGGACAGGACCAGACCAAGCAGCAGATAGAAAAAGGACTCCAATTGTATCAGTCCAGTCAGACAGAAAAGGCCCTTCAAGTCTGGTTGCGGGTTTTGGAAAAGAGCACAGATGCAGCTGGCAGGTTTCGGGTTCTGGGATGCCTCATCACTGCTCACTCGGAGATGGGCAGGTACAAAGATATGTTAAAGGTAAAGCGTTCTGATTGGCTGCATGCCTTTTTCTCTTGCTATGTTACAGAGAAGGGTGGTGGGTAGAAAAGTAGGGCTCCAGATTACAGTTCAGCCAAAATCAAACAGCAAACTTAGCACTGGTTGGGATTCTTTTAAAATTGCAGATCCTGAAGCCCTGCCAAATTCTCACCTTTGAAAATCGCCATTCTGCATTTCCAGCTGCAGTCCTAGGCCTAATGAGCAATTTAAAGGTTTCTCATCTGCAGAATTAAGTATGTTGGGTGTTACAACGTTAGCCATTTGCATGTGTACCTGGAAGGGTGTGTGTGGTTGTGTGGTTTTGCAAAGCTGAGATGCCGCATGTTGTGGCTCTCCTTTATTTTGTAGAATTGTCAGCTGCATAAAATAACTGGATTAAACAGTATATGTGTGTGTACACAAACACATACACACAGTTTATACTGTGATGCTAGTAAAGATAGCTTCCAAAATTTATTTATTTTTATTTTTATTTCTGTTTGAGGGGTAAGGAGGAGTTTTACAAGGCAATCCAGAGATCCAGAGTTGAGATGATATGTGAATTACGATTTTCCTATTCTTGATTCATTATCTTGTGGATGCAACTTTAGATCTTCTGGAAAGTAGGAAAGAGAAACCTGTGGAAAATCTAATGTCGTATTGAGTTAGAACCCTGAACTCCCAACATTATTGGTGTTGTACAGTGTACAGACTTATAACAGTTCATTTAGTGACTGTTTGAAGTTACAATGGCACTGAAAAAAGTAAGTTACGACCGTTTTTCACACGACCATTGCAGCATCCCCATGTGGTTGCAGTGTCCTAGGGTCATGTGATCATCTTTTGCGACCTTCTGATAAGCAAAATTAATGGGAAAGCCAGAGTCACTTAACGACCGTCTTACTAACTTAACAACTGTAGCAAGCAAGGTTGTAAAATGGGGCAAAATTAACTTAACAAATGTCTCGGTTAGCAACCAAAATGTTGGGCTCAGTTGTGGTCGTAAAATCGAGGACTACCTGTATTTGTAGTTTAGAAACATTCCCATATCTGATTAAAGATTATATAGACTGCTATATTTGTATTGTACAATTTGGGTTGCAAATGGTTTTAAGAAGTTTTATTAAGGGATCAAGACTGATAAGCCTGTGGTCTTTCAGTTAAGGTATATTCATCAATGGGCCCCTTGATGAAAATATTGAGGAACAATATTTCTTGCAGATGTAGTAGTAACTTGGTTGTAGAGCAGGGTTTAGTATTTATGGTAAATCTACATCCAAATGGGATATATAAACATTAAACAAAAAAGAGAGGTTCAACTACTTTTCGAGGGACTGATTAGAGACTTCTAATGTTAATTCTTCAGTTTATGGGAAAAGTTTTTAAACTAACCACGAAAGATCATGCATAGAACAAAAGAATAGACTGTTGTTATAACAGCTGATACCAGATGCTGATTGAACGATAGAAAAAAAAAAGTTTTATAAGGAAGAAGAGTTCATCCATCCATTGATATTTTGTGGAGCATTCTAGATTGCAAATTTGTATTATTAAGTTTTCAGGCCAGTGTTTAAAATCACTGTTGATGTTACAAAAAGCAGGTTGGGGAGCAGAATAAAAAGACGTAATGCTGAAGTCAGTAAATCTGCATGTTCATAAGTTGTAATGTAAGTTCCATAAATTGACAGTAGTTTGAACCTGATGTGTTGATCTGACTCCTCTCCAGACTGTTAGGATAAAGCCCATGGATGGTGTTTTTGAAAACACAATATGCAAGTAGATACACTTTCAGATGCTTTGAAGGGGACTATATTCTATACAGCTTTTATAAGATTTAAATTGGTAACATATTAAAGTAGTTTGGTTAAAATGGTACGAATCAAAGAAAAAAATCAATTGGGGTCTGAAAAGGATTTTCCGATTATTATAATTTATTTTTATCCTGATTTCCTCCAAAGAGCTCAAATGAAATATGTTCTGTGAACTCCATTGCCAATTGAGCATTTCAGTCCATATCTCCACAGTTCTGGTTATAACAGTACTTTCTGTGCTGAATTAGCTCTTTAGTCTATTCTGGCAGAATTCATCCCAGACAATTTGCTTAGTAGTGCTGTGCAAAGCATTTGAAAGAGGCCCTTTGTAAAGCACATCCCAAAAAATATGGCTAGTTTAACACTTTGCACACAAGTACCCTGCTAGTACTGACTCATATGCAAAATGTCTGTTTCAAATGCTTTGCACAGCCCTATTGTTCAGTAATTGGTTTACATAATATGTTTTATCTATAAGGTTAAAGGGCTTGTCCAGTTGCCAAAACAACACTAATTAGAAAATACATACATACATACATACATACATACATACATACATACATACATACATACATACATACATACATACATACATACATAGCAACCAAAGGCCTTTGTATCACATTTCAGACATTTTTCTTTCCCAATTTCATTGGGTCTACGATAATTTTGGGGGTAAATCTCATTGGATATGAGGTTACTTTATACCATATCTGTATTCCACTACTGGTGTGTATGAAATTATAGAATCCAGAGGAGGATGGCCGGCCATTAGCTTCACAGCCCTGCACAGTGCAAGAAATTCACTGAATGCTGTTGCGTTCACCCTCTATTTCAAAACCTTCAGCAAGGAAGAGCTGGTTACCTTCTTAGAGGATTAGATTAATTGTGAAATTATTGTTAATAAGTTTCCTACAATTAACAAAGAGCAGGTCTTTTCCTTCTTCACTGTGGCAATTCTGCCAGTCAAGTATTGAAGCAATCCTGTTTGGCTTCTCTTGGGAATTTTTCTGTATAGTCCTACTGTTGGAACCTATAGATTAGATCCAAATGTTTGCAAGGAAGAACCAAAAGTGATTGACTGCATTCCAACATTATGCCAGCATTATGTCTTCTTTGATTTAAAGGATGCTTATAGATGTTGTTTAGCCTCTTGAACTCATCAGTGAAGAGAACCTACCAGCTCTTTGAGCAAAGTTCATCTATTCTGTGAATAATTGTATCAGACATCAGTCTTAAAAACTCGAATACTATCAATTTATTATGTGCTTGTTTAGTTTTAGCTTAGTATGTTAGATAGATTTACTCTTTGTAACTTAGGGTTTAATCCTTAGCTTTTGTGCAAACCTAAGTCACTGAAGTTTATTTAATAAATCATAGTTAAGCAGGATTTCATATAATCTGTAAACATCTACGCAACATACTGTTTCAGAAGAAAAACATACAAACCTAATACTAATAAGATCAAATTTAAAAAACTGGTGTCATTGATTTTGATTTGATGGGTTCTTTTTAATAAACCTTATATTTTAGGTCCTTTTTCATCTAAATTAGTGATTACTTTAAAATTAATAGTTTTTAGAAATGGATGTTGAAAAACAATATTTAAATACTAGCTGTTCTTTTTCTTTCTAAAAGGATATCAATATAACTCAAGGGTTTTTGTCTGTTGGCAATTTAACTGTATCGTATTTTAAATTCCGAGCATTTTTAAAAAATCAGATTATCTGCTCTACACAGTGATATACTAATTGCATGTTTAAAATTGCATGGAAGAAGGGTTCCTGTTTCAGATTACTATTTATAAAAGAAATACCGTATCTAAGGAAATTCGGGAGACTTAAAACCTCTAGTAAAAGAACAATCATGCCATGAAAATTGTTGATGGACCTGCACAGACCTGCTAAAAAACATGGTTGCTGTATATACACTAGATCTAATGAGTCACATGCTTACTAAATCCAATCTCCAAATGCCAAAGTTATTATGTTCAACTCAAGGAAGCTAATTAATACAATCTTTTGCTGAACTAGCATTTCAGTATTAACTGAGATTGTTGAAATAATCTTCAAAATGTTGAGCTTCAGTCAGCGAAGAACAAATTACATCTAGTTCATTAAAATTAATGGGATCTGTGTATATAAATTTATCATTACAGAGCATCATGTTTAATGGCCAATACTAGTACTTTCTGCAAGAGCCGAATACCAATACAAATATTTTCCTTCTTTCAAACATATGGAATTAATCATTTTAACATTAACTTATACTTCTTTAAGGAAGTCTACCCTTGGCATTTTGATTTTGTTTCCAATTTATTTGCTTCCCTGACCTAAAAGCCACTTCCCCCTTGCATCAGTTATGCATGGCCAGTTATATCCATACTCCTAAATATCAATTTTTTGAAGTAGAACAGAATCTCAATTTCTGTGGTCAGCTGGCATATCACGCACCACTGATACTGTAGAGGTGGGAGAATATTACTTAGGACAAAATTATGACCCCAGGATTCAAAATTATGACCCATAAGGCTTACACCCATAAATTATGACCCATAGGTCCTGTTGATCTGTGAATGCTGGAGATGTGCGAAAATGCTAAAGTGATATCAGTGAACGAGGGAGAAACACACTCTTGCATTTACTCAATGTGTCATTCCTTACAGCTGGTTTGTCCTCTCTGGAGCCCTCTGGATGTGCACCATAATCCCCATCATTACCAACTCCTTCTAGAACTAACCTGTAGGGTAAAATTCTGATATTGACTCCTTAAAACTTCCCTTATCATCTCTTTGGGATAGGTTTCTTATGCATGTAAGGTATGGAAAGCCATACAATGTAACATGACATTTTATGTATAAAGCAGTACATAATTACAGAGAAATGTTATTTCCAACTGCTGTTCTTCAGATTTCTAGGAGACCCAAGTGCATTAAGTCATGTTATAAAACTTATGTGCGATGGTCTGGTTGGTCTGGTTGATGTAGCATATGGACATCACATTTTGCCCAAGAAGTATATTTAGGATCAAGCTCTTTCAGACTTTGCTGACACACTGGTTTGATTAGTTTTAGTATTTGCTCCTTTCCCATGAATATACAGCATTTCCTGTCAGAGAGTAGCTAGTTTAGTCACAATTTCCAAAAGTAGGTAGATTTCATAACAGGAAAGCTAGTTCTGACTCATCTCTGTAATCTTTCACATTAAAAGTAACATTGAGGTCTTGAAAGAAATTGGAGGGACATAACACTAAAGGAGAAATGTGAGTCCTTCTTATGTTCCTTTCCTGAAAAGGAAGAATCTGAATAGGAAAATAATTGAATATGTATATATAAAAGCTTGTGTGGACAATGTAGACAGCAAAAATTTAATTCAGCTCTCAAACAGTGTACATATCTTTGATGTTTAAGAGCAACTTAAACTTAAATTGCACTTAAGTTTTCATTTTCAACACACAACCTTTGCTGTGGATGTGAGTATTTTATTAACATACATCAGCCTCTTTCAATATCCAGTTGATAAGTTGCTCTAGTGTTATTATATTCTATAAATGCATTATTCTCTTCATATACTAGAAGCATTTATGATAAAAAGGAAAAGCCATATGACCATTACGGTAATAAATGACCCAAATTCATTTTGAGGCAAAACCCGGATTAGGACAACTGAAAGTTTAAGATTAAGGGCTGGGTTTCTGAGTTTTAACCAAGGTCTTCATTGAGTAAGATGATTAAATATTCAGAAGCAACAAAAAGGAGTTGAGGGCAGGGAATAATGCAGCGGATGTCAAGATCATGCCTGTAGTAGGTGAATCTTAGCTGATTGGGAGAATTTGCAGACAAGCAAATTAGATCTTCAAAGGCATATGGATGATGGTAGGATGTACTGAAAGGGCTCACAAATGAGTAATCGTTGCACACCATGTGCACTCCATTTTTGAAAATTTTAAAAAGATTCAGCAGTTGTAGTTTACAAAGGCGCTCCTCTCTCCTCTTTATTGTGCAGTCCGGAGGCCTTGTGCTCCACTACCTCTGCTATTGATTCTACCATGCGAGCTATTTAAATGCATCTCAGACAGGCCTTTTGACGAACTAATAGAAAAGCGGCTATCACAAATGAAGATGAAACAAAGGAGATGCGGAAGAAAAAGAAAAGATAGGTAGGACTACCTAGAAATATAAGAATGGAAACTGGTATGTCCTTTAATCTAAGCACCCGTAGACTTTGGCCACTCTGTAAACTAAATACTGCTGTAGGAAATGATTGTGTAATTTTAGCATCTATAGTCTTTGTTGGCCCAACCAGTATTTAGGCATGGCAGCTATCGTTCACATATGTCTGCTCTAGAAACGCTCCTTCCTCACCAGGGGTGAAATACACTTACCTTCCCTACTGGTTCGCAAATGTGCATGCGCCGTTGTCTGCCCATGCGCAAAGCCTTCTGTGCATTCGCAGAGGCTGAAAATCATTGCAAAAAGGGACATCATGACGTCTGAGCGGGTGGGCAGGGCTTCGCGCAGTCAGCCCTACCGTATCACGCGATTCGGAAAGAACCGGCTGAATTTCACCCCTGTTCCTCACTCAATGTTCCTGAGGAGATTCAGTATCAAGACTTGAATCTTCAGGGCTGCACTGTAACAACCACACAACTGGGGTATTAATTGTTAACTTCCTAGCGCCTTCCAGTTGCTCCCCCAAATCGTCCTACAGTCTTCCTGCAAGCATGCCCATATGTATTCAATTGTGTTTCACTGCAGGTTATAAAAATAACGTATTTTATTATATTTATCAGAAAACCTTTGAAAAAATTAAGCAGTCACCATTAGCTGGATTGAAATAACTTAAGTAACATCCCTGCCCAGGTCTTACTACAGTGTTTTTCAAAGTATAGTCTGAGGACACCCAAGGGGTCCACGAAATCAAAATGAGTTGCCACCCTATGCTGAAAAATAATACAATATTAAAATCCCATCAAACAAGAAGAGGTGGTGGCGGAGACTATGTTGATCTTAATTTTTAATATGGTAAATATCAATAAATATAACCCATAGAAACAAAAGCTCTTTTGGGGTCCTCCATAATTTTTAACAGTGGAAAGGAGTCCCGAGAGAAGAAAAGTTAAAGGAACACTACGGTCGTGATGGCGAATCTATGGCACGTGTGTCAGAGGTGGCACGCATAGCCCTCTCTGTGGGCACACGCACCATCACCAACTGGTCTTCTGGTTTCTGATGTGCACCTACGCGCCGGCCAGCTGGTCTTCATGGGCACCAGAGCTCCTGAAAATGGCCCATAAAATGGCCAAAAATGCCCCCAAAACAGGCATGTGTGTGCTGGCTGGTGCACATGCGTGAGCTGGAAACCCAAACACCAACTGACCGGTGTGCATGTGTGAGCCAGGAACCCAAAGACCAGCTGACCTGCGTGCACATGTGCACCGGCCAGCTGGTTGTTGGGTTTCCGGCGCTCCGACACTTCAGCACACGCACATGCACGCTTGTTCCTGTTTGGGCACTCGGTGCCAAAAAGGTTCACCATCACTGGCCTACGGGGTGAATATTAAAACACAGATTTAGCAGCCTGATAGCCTAAGAAATATCAAACATTTTAAGAACTTGGAATTTCTTTTTTCAAACACCATTCAACTCTGCACTCCTGATTAATTTCTTACTCTTTAAGAACTGCTGCGTAGACCGCCTTCCAGTTTAATTCCCACAAAGGTTCTCAATTGGAATTTGACCAAGGCCTTGAATCGCCTGCAGCCCTAAGAGTTGCTCTGAAATAGACCTTGCACCAGGTGCATCTTTATTTGCTTGCTTCTGGGGAATGACCCTGTCCCTGTCCCTTTGAATTCCACAACCACAAGCCCTCCTTCAATATTCTAAATTATTTTTCTTAAGCTTCTTTGTTATGCAGAGAGCGGCCCCTGATGATACAATAGGTATTGGAAGCTCAATGCGTTGCACTGGACTACCCGCAAGGATTCTATTCTGTAGAAATCGCAAATGCACATTTACAGCCTATATTATCAGGTCTTGCTGGAGCACTTGGTCGAAAAACATTGTACTGGGTGAAGGGTGTGTGTGAGAATCTGCAAGAGTTGGTTCCAGTGTCCAAGCGTGTGCCGGAAGTGCAGGTTTGGTGGAGTAGAATGGAATGGAATGGAATGTTCTCTGTAGTTTTCCAAGAACAAAAACAGCTGGGCAAGAAGCTACTGAGACGATTTCTAACTTTGAAAAATAAACGCCACACAACTGTTTAACCATTGCCATCTCTTCTCATAAAGCTCTATTTGGAACGTTTCTTTTGACGGGAAGAAACAGTTCTTTGTTTCTTATTCTCCCCCCTCCCTTTTCATCTTTGTGCTCCTCCACTCATTTTTGATCAGCCTTTTGAAAAATACGGCATTTGGGTATTTTTATGGTGATGTTTTGCTCGTGTTTTCTTTCTCCCATCATCCCCCACCTCTCCTGCCCCCGCACGTGCACTTCCCAGTGGAAAAAAAGTAAACGGCAAGCATCATTCTCACTACGCAAAACAAATGTTACTTATTAGAAGTCTCCTGTGGTCAGCGGATGGCTGTCTATAGGGTAACTGGAAATGGTGCGGCTAACTGAAAGTCTGGTGTGTTCGGCCAATTCCCAGATGCTATATTTTCAGCTGGGAATGGGAGTGTTATTTGTTGTAGTAATTTAGAATAATATCATTAAAGAAAGAGAGAGAGAGAGAGCAGATTGATTTAGATATTCTGACCATGATTTTGGTTGTACACATTTGGTTACAATGAGTTGCCTTGTGTATATCAGAAGACACATTCAGCCGCTTCCAAGGAATTGAAAAATTAAAATGCAACTATATAGAGGACAATTGTTATTCATTCATTCATTAAACTTTTAGACAACTCCAGAAATACTGTACACTGAGAGCACATGCACCAAAGACAAATTCCTTGTGTGTCCAATCACACTTGGCCAATAAAAAATTCTATTCTATTCTATTCTTAAATATATCATCTGAAAACCTAGGTCTGTCTGGAAAAAGCTCTCAGTCAAGGAAAGGTGGAAGAAAAGAAAAGAAAAGAAAAGGTCAACCACGAACAAGGTGGCAGTGAGCGCATTGTTGAGAGGCCTGAAAGAACAGGTGAAGAACAAATCAGCATGGAGAAAATCTATCTCTGTGGTTGCCAGGAGTCGAAATGACTTAATAACACATAATCAAACAATCAATGAATCAATAGTAATAATTAAGATAATGGCATTAAAATAGTGACATTAAAATGAACACAATAACATAAAAGGGCATTGGTAAAATCCCTATAGGCAGCAACTATAAAATCGAGTACAATTTAAGTCAAGTCAAATTGGACTTGAAATTTTAAGGGCGCTCTGAAAAAGAGATCTTCACTTGGTGTGTATAGTATTTGTGTGAAGAGGGAGACACTTGGCTGAGGCTCCATATGCAGGGAATTCCACAAGCAGGTAGTAGTGCAACCAGAGGGACCTCAATTTAAAATCTCCTTTACATCTCTTAACAACAGAGCTATCTTAACATAATCACAATATGTGAAAGTCAGACTGTAAAGATGCTTTAAAACAGTCCCATAATCCATATAGCTCAGTATTTTTCCAGATCTGTTGAACTTTATCTCTGATTGTCGCCAAAGGTCTTGTTGATTGTGTGGGATAGAAATAGCGCAGTTTTTTGTGTGTTTTTTTTGCAGCTGAGGTCAAGTAGGTTATGTGTATCTTTCCTTCAGCAAGGATAAGTTTTATAAGTGTGTTTTAGTGTTTCCTCAAATCCACTGTCTAATGCTACGTACAGGCCCTGAAGAGGAGGGCAAAAGATGTCAGCTGTAGTTCTCAGACATCCCAGGTTGTGCCTTCAGTATACTTCTAAGTTATTTTATTATCTCATAGAATTGGCTCTGTAGGCATTCTTAGAAAATGAAAATGGTGAGTGGCTACAGCTCAAAACTTCGAAAGGATGTCGTCTGCCCTGCTCCAGGACACAGGCCAGCTGTGGGTTAGAGAGGAGTACCCTGAGGATTAAGAGATGGAAGAAAGCAACATTTCCTGTTCTCTGTTTAATAGGTATTCAATGTCCATCATTGTGGCCATGTTGGGAATAGGCAAAGTTACCACTTCGTAAGACTGTCTAACATGTTATAATTATAATATGTGCTGTCGGGATTATAAATTATAATCCCGACAGCACAAGTTAGGCAGTCTTAAACATTATAATTTATGTGAAGAAAGGAAAAAGGGAAGACGTGGAGAGAGACTAATACTAAAGTAGAAACAAAGACACCAGTGACAAACTATTCTGTTTGTTTGTTTGTTTGTTTGTTTATTCATGTTTCTATACCACCCACTCATCTGACTCACAGATAACCTTGTTTGTATCCATTGGTGCAAAGATTGGAATATTAAGTGAAAATAGCTCAATGTGATCCTCTAAATTTAAGAGATCAGGTAGAAACAGGAATTCTAAACCCGTATTAGACATAAAGGCAAGCTGGGTGACTTGGGCCTTCAATTCAAAGAAGAAGGCAATGGCAAACCACTTTTAAAATCTTGCTAAGAAAACACTGGATATACCTGGATATACCTGGATCCAACAGCGACTTGGATCCAGGTATAATCCTCTATAAAGTCCAAAGGTTTTAACAGTCATTCTGGTAAGGGGAAAACTGAAATGCCTTGTACGTTTTCTTGTGGTGTGTTTCCCAACCACCCAGTGTCCCCTTTCAACAAACAAGAAAGCAGTTTAAGATAATTTTAGCACCTAAATTTCTCAAGGATGCAAGTGTTTATGCCAACAAAAATTATAAATTAATATGTTTGTCTGATAATGTTAGCAATTAAAGGAATTAAGGTAGAGCTGAAAGAGGTACCCAGTTGTAAATTGAGCTAAATTAGAATCATAACTCTTCAGGGTGTCTCTCCAGAACAGATAATAAGTGACTGGGCTGAATTGAAAAATGGATAAAAGGCCACTAAGCTCATGCAGTGTACCTTTCCTCACAGAGCAAGCTATAACTCTTCTTCCACAGTCAGCCTCTCATCCTTTATTATAAAATGGGACTGGAGGAGCGGGAAATGCTGAGAAGAAAAACATCGAAGTGTTCCCTTCATTCATTTATGTCTCCATCCGTTGCCCTATGTCAGCTCCAGCTGATTTTTGGCCTTCCAGAGGGTGGGGGAGGCCGTTTTTCGCCCTGGGGAGGGCGAAAAACAGGCCAACCGGAAGTTCGGAGGCTTCAGTGAGACCAGTGCGCATGCACGTCAAGGGGGAGGGCATTGCATTATGGGTGTTTTTGGCACCCAAGCAAAAAAAGGTTAGCCATCACTGATATAGAGCAACTACTGATTTTAATGTAATTGTTGTAGTAAGGGAAGACAGTGTGCTTTTCAAAAGCAAGGCTATAATGCTCAATAAACTACAGAAATGTACTTTAACCTGTCATGTTCATTATTTCCAATCCCCTGGATCCCTTCAAGTTTGGTAGCATTATTAGAAAGATTAAATTATTTGCTGGACTCTCCTTCCAGCACTTCTCTCTACTAAGATGAGAATACTTATCAGTATTTCTTATAAGAATTTCTTACTTCCTTATCCCCCCCTCTGTTGCTTGACTTCCATTCCATTTGTGTCCCTGATTTCAATTTTGACCTTAACCCCCAATAAACTTACTTTGGGAGTTGTGTCAGGGTAGTTCTAAACAGACCCATAGGCCATCTCAAGGGTGTACCTTATTCCTCTAAGGCAGAGTTCTCCAATCTTTCCAGCCTTGTGGATCAGCAGGGGAAGAGAAGGGATGGTTCTATGTGAGCGGCGAGCATGTGAACCCATTTGCCCACAGCTCACTTTAGTAGGGATGAACGCGCGCGCACTCGCCCACCACTTCTGCGGCCCAGTTCTGAACAGCTCAAGGCCTTGTAGTCAGGGGTTGAAGACCCTAGCTCCAAGGTCAGTTGGGCTACGGGAAGGCAAATTAGTGCCCTTCTGCGGACATCATGGTTGATAGGCTTCATTTGAACCTGGGGAAGATTAAATTACATTAGAACCTGGAGCAACTAAGTTCATTACCTCCCTTTTCACCTTTATTCTTATAGACAAATAGAAGCAACATTTATATATACTGAGCCATAACTCATACACTGATCTACAAATTGAACAGTCACATTTTAGCTAAGGATATTTTACAAAGATAACAGATTTATCTTATTTGTTTATGGTTCACTAAATCGTGCACATCCAGAAATGTTAGTTAACCGAGTAAGCCATGGTTAAATTAACCAAGTGTATGCATGTTGTGTGAAGATTGCAAGAGGACTCAGATCATTCTAGGGAGCTTGGAGTTCAAATCGCTCATCCCTAGATGGCCATTGTTCAGTTGCTGCCTCTCAGTCAATTTATTTCACAGGAATAAATTCCACCCTGAGTTGATTTTCAAACAAGATATGATATCAGTGTAATAAATATTTAATATTGTCTCTGTGTTCAAAGCTTTAGAATCAAACTTGAAAATAATGCCTTTTCCCCTTATATTTTAGACCTTAAGGAACTTTGTTTCTCTTCAGAGCTGAAATGAATGTCTTTCTTGCCTCAGCCAAAAGATGGTCCACTGTCATTTCTTGATAACAGGAATGCCAAACTTAATCACCACCTCCCACCCCTCCCATGAAGGTGAACCTCTGCTCACTTTTTTTGTTGCTCCACATTAAAAGTAGTATTGTTCTGACTTCTGCCAATGCAAGCCAGGCAAAGGGGGCACCTGTCACACTTCCATCCACTCCAGCCATGCCTGTGGCCCTATTGGCTTGAAGGTGCTGTGACAGGAATGCTGTCTCCCTTTCAGACTCTGTGCTGGAATGACCACTACATCCTGGGCTTTAGGCCTGCCTGTTTGCCACATATACTGGGGACTTCCGTTCCTCTGTTCTCGCCTCCCACATCCAATCTTTTGTTTCATTGGACAACCATGTTCAGGAATGGAATGGTTAAGTGGCCATTTTTTAAAAATGTGAAATGTAAGAGTTTTGTGTGTTTCTTCTCCTCATTCAGCTCACATTAAAAATGTCAAGCTGTGGGAGACTCCTTTCTTTCTTTCTTTCTTCTTTTCTTTCTTTCTTTCTTTCTTTCTTCTTTTCTTTTTTTCTTTTTTTCTTTTTTCTTTCTTTCTTTCTTCCTTCCTTGCTTCCTTCCTTCCTTCCTTCCTTCCTTTCCTTCCTTCCTTCCCTTCCTTCCTTCCTTGCTTCCTTGCTTCCTTCCTTCCTTCCCTTCCTTCCTTCCTTCCTTTCCTTCCTTCCTTCCTTCCTTCCTTGCGGTCTTCAAATGGATGCACTCCGAATCTGTTGAGTTGCAGTTCCCATCCTTCTCTTTCGCCTCCTCCTCCTTCTCTTTCTCCTTCCCCTCCTCTTCCTTCTCCTCCTCCCTCCCCTATTGGGAATCCCGGGAGATAGGGTTGCAAGCGATCTGAAAGAATGCCGCAGACAGCTAGAATCATAGAATCGTAATAGTGCGGGAAGGGACCTTGGAGGTCTTCTAGTCCAACCCCCTGCTTAAGCAGGAGACACTATCCCATTCCAGGTTCCAGTGATGGATCACCCACAACTTCTGGTGGCAAGCAGCTTCCACTGGTTAATTGCTCTCACTGCCAGGAAATTAATTCCAGGTTGCTTCTCTCCTTGGTTAATTTCCACCCGTTGCTTCTTGTCCTGCCTTCAGGGGCTTTGGAGAACAGCTTGACTCCCTCTTCTTTGGGGCAGCCCC
>JANHFT010006576.1:48666-60140 GCA_032467955.1 Pseudoxenodon macrops
CCCCCCTCTCTGTTTAATCCTTTACTTGCTCCCTTCTAATGTGCCAATTCCTCATGAAAATTAAATACACAACAATAGGCTTGAAATATCAATAGCACTTGAATACCAATACAGTTTCCAGCTGTGTTAAACTGTTGCAGCAACACAAGTGATGAGTATGGTGGCACTTTAAAGACTTAGCAAATTGGGTATACGAGATGGATCGGGTTCTAAGATAAGATGGTAAGGGACAGAGAGGAATGGCAAACAGTAAGGGGAGAGAGAAATGCAATGCAAGAAGCACCAATGCCCTCTGCATTTTGTTTCTTATCTTCAGGATAGCATTCCGGGTATGCAACGACAGATGGTGTCATGAAACGTTGCTCTTTAAGATGCCACTGAACTCTTTGTGGAGTCCTGCAATCGTTAGAATACAACCAACCAGTTGAATTCAAGAGTTAGTTTGAAAGATAACATTTCTATTTGCTTTGGTGTTTTTATGTGGGGATTGGCTAGTTAACTCATTAGTTCTCAACCAGTCCCTACAACTCTCCAACCAAATATTATCCTGATCTTGTATGTGTTTCTTTTTATTTTTGGTACCAAGAGAGGGTGGATTTTACCTCACAAAATTAGCCACCACTAATGTTGCATCCTAACCAAGGTTCAGTTGGTGTGAGGGGAAGAGGGCATTTCATTGTGGGGAGAATCAGTAACTCTATCTAAATCTAGCCTAGGGTTATGTGAGCAGTTTTGCCCAAATGTTGCAGTAAATTTTTGCTTTTTTGTTTATCCCTCTAGTTTAGCAATTGGCCAATCTGAGGTGCATTTTTACCACTTGCCAAATATAACCACATAGAAGGCAACGGCTTGCTTTCAAATTATTACTCTTATTAATAATAACAACACAAAACCTAAAAGAAAAAAATGAGTATATTGCATGAGAACGGAGTTTTATGTATCTGTAATATCCAAGGCTTGGATGATTTATTTCATTCATAATCATTTATTCATTTTTCTCTTCCTTATTCTTTTCCTCTTGTGATACATGGTGGAAACTGGAAAAAAAGGTGGTTAGGAAGGAGACACAGAGAGGGAAAATCCATACCGAGAGCTTTTCATAGGAGCGTAGATTGTAACTGGATAAATTCCATTGAAAAACAAAGTAGTTTTTATATATTTTGCTTATAGGGATTTCTTTTTGTAAATTTATATAGTAATAATGACTGAAAGTTATGGTGCTGTGCAAGTCCTGTTTAATTACTTTTTATTGGTATTTTTCATGTGAAGGTGGGGCAAAGAAGGGAAGAAAGAAATAGGGGAAAACCTGATGGTACGTTTTAATTTTTTTTTTAATGGTGTGAAGACACTTTGGCTTAGGACAACATATACATATTTCTCCAAAGTGATATATGAAGAACTTTTTTTGGCATAAAAGCAGAATGCATATAAATATATAAATATATTTTATTATGTACAGAAACAGATCATTATGCATGATTGTTAAGAGAACAGACTAGCATTTTAACCCAAAGTTTCAGTGCATGAGTTTCCACCAGCACGTGAATCATTTACCTGCGTGGTGTGATTCCTCTCAGCGGCCACCTTTCACTGCGCGTGCACATGCAGGCATTCAAGCACATTCACACACACACACATACATTGGTGGGCCCCGTATTGCTCTTCTTTTCCAACTTCTGAGGTAATATTGGTAAAATAACAGCTCCTTGTGTGATGAAAGTTTTGTTTTGTACTGTAGCTGCCTCTTCCTCGTGCTGCGCTATTCTCTAGGTCAACACATGAAGTCCACCATGCAGTTCGTAACTTCAAATGATGACAATTCTGTGCTGTTGTGGTTCTAAATAGCTCATAGAATATACACTTTCAGACTAGTTAAATGATTTTTATCATTTTCCAAATAAATACAGACTATTTTTTTAATAATTAAGGTGGTATATTTGTCTATGGCAGGGCATAGTTTATCATGTTTCTTTAATTACATAGAACCAATGTGTGTGCTTGTTCTTCACATTGGAAAGGGCTTCCCTGAAAGGAATACCTTATAAAAATGTCATCTGTTCCAGGGGCTTAAGAAAAGTATTGACTTATCTTGAGAGACTCAGTTACAGGTACCTATTACCAAAGCTAGTTAAGAATGTGTTCACATGCCTTTACTAAATATGAGTATCTGGCACATCATTATATGTGAATTAAGCCAATGATGATATTTTGGGATGTTTGTTGTTATTTTGTTCTTTGAAATGGAAATGTATTTGGTGATGGACAATTTATTTCCAAGTTTCTGTCTTGTCTTCTCAACAGAAACTCTGTGCATAAAAAAAAAAATCTGGTACTGTACAAAGTTTATGGTTTCCTCTACTTTGACTGGGTTTCCTTTCAATACTTGAAAATGCAATATATCAGGAAGCTGATGCAGAAAAAGGAATAGATTCTTCATTTCTCAGCTCTAATTTTAATCAGGTGACCAGGATGCAATGACACCAAAATGACAGCCAGTATGCAGTGACATCATCACACAAATGCCATGATTATGTGCTTGCATTTCAACATCTGACACAAGTACATAAGATGCAATCTTTCTGTGATATTGCCACAGCTATTTTGTCATTTGGCCCCCACCCTCGGTGATTAATGGACATGAAACAAAGTACCATATTTTTAATTTGGCCATAATTTATGCAGGTTTTAAATCTCGTTGATTTCAATCGAATTCAGTACTCATCATAAATACCGGTAAGGCTTTGAGACTGTCCTGAGACTAAAGTCCTATTAAACCCAATATGACATTACAATCAGCATGCATTAATCAGATTGCACGTTTGCAATAGTGAGCAGTTAAGGGTGCTGTTGTTGTTGGCGGATGCTCTCATATTTCAATAGGAAAACCTCCATCTGCTCAGTTAACATCTGTACTTGTTTAAATATTTTTATTTCAATCATAAAAAGCAAATTGGGAAGGGGGGAAAGAACCCCCAGCAAAGTGATAGCGCATGGACATTTATGTAACATGTTCCAGGTTCTGCCCTAAAGCATCCTTGGGAATATGCTGCCCATCAATGGCAAATAATATTGACCTATATAAATCCTTGGCTTAATGCAATGTAAGGCAGCTGTGACCTGAATTTTTATAGTTCCTTGAGAGGAACAATCAGGGCATCCCAGGCACATATTAAAAGTGATGATGATGGTAACAAAGAATCCTTCTTGGGGGGGGGGGAGAGTCAAAATTAAAAACCACTTCAGCCAGGTTCGTAGTACTACAGGCACTTTGATAACATTGGCTTCAACAGGATAAATTCAGATCCTAGGATCCCAGTGGATGACAATGGCAATAAAACTGCACTTTTCTGGAAAAAAACAGCAACACAGTCATTTGAAATTCAGATGCTATTAGAGTCAATATGGGCAAATGTAAGCCTCCTTCTATCCAGGTTTACCCACAAGTGTCTCAGAGGCTATAGAAATGTTTCCCAAACCATCACCCTCCTTCTGAATTAGATTCACAGCATTGGAACTAACAGGCTCTTGACTAGGCTGATTGGCAAGTAAATTTTTTTCTAGAGTTGAAGACCAAGCTAGGCAACATGGTATGCTGCACTATTTTCTCAGTCACGGGAACTTTTAACGTAAAGCAATTGCATGGAAATCCATCAATTTGCTCTATGTCACTTCTTTTCCTATTGTTTGTACCTCTGCCTCTCACAATATAAACAATTCCACATTTGAGGTACTGTCCCCATCTGGGAACTCAATGGCAAACTTTTGCTCTCAAGGATACTTGCTAGCCAATAGACTGCTGCTTATAGCCTTAAGCTTTCTGTATTATCTTTTGCCAGTAGGATGGCCACAAAATATACAGTGACTTAACCCAATTTTCTTCCCTAGTTATAAGTATGCTGTTTCTATTGGCCTAAAGGAGTCAGGTGCTAGACAAAAGCAAGCAACCAATAAATCCTCAGACACTGGTCTAGTTCAGGTATAATACTAAACCAAGGATTTGAGGCTGTGTATGGTCCACATGGCAATATGTCACATATTATGAGGCTTTTATTAAGAGGAAGAAAATCATCAGGCAGCCCTTCAGACCAAAAAGGGTTATGCCCGTCTGCATTAAATTATGGCTTAGCATTATGGGAATGGGCTGTCGTGAACATTCCTTCCTCTTGACCAGCAGTGCAGGAGGCAGATACTTTAACACTCACTGTGGAATACATCATGGCTTACCATCACATTTTTAAATCCAAGAAGTCTGCATAATTTGTTCCTTGTTTGTTTCCATAAGCATGGTGGGAATAAATCAGTTTTTAAGTTGGTATCAGGTGGAACATCCCCATTTATTCATTTATATCTATGTCACTTTTTTACACCAAATTGAAAATCGCTAATGGATAAAAGCATTACAGACAATGAGGTGAAAGCTGCTTCACTCCCTCACCTGGTACAGGAAAGAGGAGCAAGGAAGGGAGGAGTCCAGGCTCAAGGAGCAACCAATGGCCCCCTACCTGATACCTTCCAGAAGTATGGGGAACAACAGGTTTCAGAATTCCCCAATCAGCCAATAAACATACTGGTTGGGAGCTATGATTTGCACTGTGCTGATTTGTTACGGTACAAATCAGAATTGCCAACCAATGTGTTTCAAACCCCAAAATTTTAAATTCGGCCATCAAACCAAATGATTTCATGTTCACTGAAAGCTAATCAGTTGCTTGGGACACTTTTTACAGTGAGGCTCCATCTTTTTAAAGGCAAGTGTCAACCCCTAACCTCGTAGTTCAGTAGACCCAAAGTTCCACATAAATGATTTGAGTTTGCAAACCATATATCATCCCAACTGTCGATCAATTAACAGGTAAGGTTCACTTCTGAACATTTCTGACTACCCTGGTGCTATAAAGCACTTAAACATGACATCACAGTCTTGAGGAGTTTCCTTTGTATGTACATAAATTAGACTCCATTATTCGAAGACTATTGGTCGATTAGTGGGACTATCACTGTAAAATAGAATTAAATAACTAACTCCCATCACCCTAATTTTTGAATTATGAACCCGTTAAAAATTGAGATAAAAATTGCACAGCAATTTCTTTTTAGCTGCCTTCTGAATAGCTCATACCATTCTCTTTTTTAGATTGCATCTTCTCTGTTTTTATTGTTGCAGGAATACTTTTTTTCTAAATTGTAAGTTAACCAACCTGCTGCCCATTATATCTATCTTAAGAAAAAAAAATGGAATAGGTTGCTTTTGAAAACAACACAACTTCTTGGCAATCAATCTCCGTTCATTACATTCTTTGCATGATGTATATCAGAAATACCAGCTGATAAGGAAGGGGACCAGATACTTGCTATCAGGAGGGATGCGGGATATATTGTACATTTTGGCTTCATGTATGAAACTTTTTTTAATTAAAAAAAAAGTTGTATAAGTAGACAAAACATGTATACAGTATCTGTAAACTGTCTTGTCTGGATTATTTCTTTCGCTGTTGAGCCACATACTTTTGAAGGATATATTCTATCACTGCCTTAGTACATGGCCATCTTTTACAGGGGTACACACTTTTTACTTTTTGTATGAGCTACTTTCATTTGAAAGCTGGCACTGTCATAAACTTAGAGGAGGCTTTTCTGAAACCAACTGCTGACATAGGTGAATATACTACCTTACTACATAACAATTGGATGTCAGTGTGATTTGGAAATCTTTCCCTTTTGCAAATGAAATAGTGGTGCAGAGCTTAACTCCACTTGATGTTAGTAGATATTGCCTTGTGTACTCCATTCTCAACAGTAATCTAGTTTGTAAAATAAAAGTGTGATGCATGTAAATAAAGCATAATGGATCTCTATGCTGAAAGTATAGACTCGTCTGTCTTATTTAGTTTGTGTTTGTGGAAATCAGATTTCTTCGGGGGGGGGCGAATAATAATAATTCCTGGATAGAATGCATCACTTGTTATTATAGATTAGTATCATTCTCATGCTTAATCTGTGGAGTGAAAAACAAACACACTGACTGATACTGTAACTCTGTGGAAGGAACTAACCTTTTCACTACTTACAATTTTACACTTCCTGCATGT
Source organism: Pseudoxenodon macrops (assembly GCA_032467955.1). Classification (NCBI taxonomy): domain Eukaryota; kingdom Metazoa; phylum Chordata; class Lepidosauria; order Squamata; family Pseudoxenodontidae; genus Pseudoxenodon; species Pseudoxenodon macrops. Next base: position 54,756 of record JANHFT010006576.1, read on the forward strand.
TGAAAGCAGGAGGAGGACCTACTGTTTCCCATTTATATGCTTATTTTTTTTCTTTTTTAGCCAAACTCATTTAGACTTGGATTCCAATCCCACTTTGGTTTGCTGAAGTTCCATGATAATCTATATAACTTTCCCATTTCATAGATTCATTTCCCTTGAATAAGGTAAGAATTGCAAAACTCCTTAGAAGACTCGGATGAATGAAATCAGGAAAAATGCACTGAATCTCATCTCATGGAATTGGGGCATTGGATAGAGTCCCGAAGATGTTTACTTTCAACGTTTAACCCAAAAAGTATCAAAATGGTTGAGCTTCTTTTCCAGTAGATAGCAAGTAGATCTTTGCTATATTTCTATAGTTCAAACTGTTTAGTTCAAAGACTGAAATAATGTAAGTGAAACGTTTAGCCTTACCACATCAGGACTTTACACATGCCTCAGCTTTTCACATGCTTCAAATGGCTTCAGTAGTCTCTTTCCACCAAGCTGTGTCCTCAGGTAACTTCTGGCCTTGAGGTATGATTGACATTGACCTAACTCCACACCCAGGTGGCTCAAAACACATAGATGATTTTTTTTAAAGCAACCTTCTCTCAAGATGCTTTGGACGAGACCTCAGGGATGTGAGATTGTGTAATTGAAGTCAAAGGTGCTGAAGGGATTGTAAAAAAAATAAAAATAAATTAGGGTTAATGAGAAGTTGAAAAAGGTCACTGAGCTGCAATATCCTAAGTTGCTAGGCAAACATATTCATATTTGAATAATGTGCCATAAATATTTAAGAACATGAAGTGGGAGACCTCGTTCTTCTGTGTTGTACTTCTCTACAATTTTCAGCTTTATTGATCTAGTTGTTGCTGTTGTTATTTCAACTTCCAAACTTGTTACTCATATCTGTAAATAAAAGTATAAAGTGCTAAATGCTAAAGCAACATGGAAACACATGTGTGTTCTGTCTTCCATATATTCTCAAAGAAGCAGGGGACCTTCTTCTCTTCTCCTCCCTCTGCTGCCCCAACCAAGGAGAGAGTGGAAAAATAGGCTAACCTGAACCTTCTGTAAATTTGTGCCTATAGATTGGTAGCTTACCAGCACTTGTGCACTAATAGTGGAGGGGAGGTTGTGACACTCTAAAGAAGTTGCTGGTGGTAATTTATTCTATCACAAGGGTCACCAAACCAGACAGATCTTAGCAGAAGAGCCAGATTAAGCGTATCCATCAACCCATTTAATATGATGGGGGGAAGAATCCTATATAAGATTGGTGGTCACCCAGGTCAACAAGGATCATGTCAGATGTTAAGAGTTCCTGAGCATCTTCAAAAAATGGGCAGTGGGGTGGCTGGGCAACCAGGATTACTGGAAGAACAACAATCACAGACAAGACAAAAGTATGTTGTGTTTGAAAATTGTGCCATTATAGTCTGTTATTGTAAATAGGGTCCAACAAAGTGTGGATGCTTGAAGTGAATGTTTGGACATTGGAAAAGAATTTATCCAGACTCAAATTCATTATCAGAAATAAAATATTCAGGAATGCAGAACTGGAAGACATTCAGAAAAATAGTGAAATTAGCAAAATGATAGTGAAAAATAGTGAAAATAGAAGACCTTGAAACAATAGTAGAAGAAACTCAGATAACAATTGCAAATATAAATGAAAAAGCTGATATGAACTACAGAAATTATAACTTAGAAGTAGTAATAGCAGAGCCAATACATGCCATCACTGAAACAACCTGTGAACTGAGCCCCTGACAAGAATTAAAAGAGAAAATTATGACATACTGTATAGCAATAGCACTTAGACTTATATACCATTTCACAGTGCTTTTTACAGCCCTCTCTAAGAGTCAGCATATTGCCCCCAACAATCTGGGTCCTTATTTTACCCACCTCGGAAAGATGGAAGGCTGAGTCCACCTTGAGCCTGGTGAAATTTGAACTGCCAAATTGCAGGCAGCCGGCAGTCAGCAGAAGTAGCCTGCAGTACTGCACTCTAACCACTGTGGCTCATGTAGGATTACCAGCAGAAACAGAACTGCCAATATTGAAAATAGTGCCCAAAAAAGCAAAAATGTCATCTTCCAGGGGGTGGCTCATTATCTACCTTACTATTTGTCATTGCCGTGACTCCACTTTCAAATCTTGGCTTCCAAACAGCAAAAAAGCTAACAAAATCTCACATTTGCTTTAAATGGATGATCTGAAGCTTTATAGAATATCAGAAATCAAAATCCAGTCACTGACAAATACCGTAAGAATTTTTAGCACAGATATAGCAATGAACTTCTGCCTGGAGAAATATGCTACAATAAGCAGGATAAAATTAAACCACTTGGAGCAACCAAGATGAAGCCTATGAGTATCTGAGCATTTTACAGATGGATAACATGAAGCATGGACAAGTGATAAAAAAATATTCCTATTTAAATAGGTCATTAATATAAGCACTTACAACAGTCACACATTGTGTGGTAATGTAGTTGGCTCAGTTTAGCTCAATGAATTGTTTGAACCCAAGTGTGATCTGAAAATCATAACTGATGATTTAGGATTTCATGCAGAAATCACCTCATTGTGACTTATTCAACATATCATGATTGAACTAGAAATGTCAGAATCCAGTCAGTGTAACATCAGAGCCACAGACTCACATAGGAATATATTCTGCCACATTATGACATCCTTGGCCAGCTGATAGGATCCAAATATGGCTCTGCTTTGTTGAAGGCATATGCTTGTGTGGCTCATTCCAGTGGCAAAAACTGATGCTTAATTCAAGCTGACCCTGTGCAGACCAGCAGTCAATCTGCATAAGGAATACCACAGACCATAATGAAGGTTTTGCTTCACTATCAAGGAAAATCCTCGCATGACATCTGAGGTAATATTCTGTGACACAAATTCTGCATTCTGGATGAAATAACCGCTGTCAACTACAATGTGGATTCAGCCAAGTTAGCACTTGACATTGCAAATACTGCTCATTAAACATCTAGAAAGAGGTACAAAACGGGGTCAGGTCCTCTTGTCTGCTATGATGGTGAACCCAATAGTGTACCATCTTTGGTAGTTAAAAAAAACGAACTTTCATTTCTTCCCATGTTTGTTTGCCTACCAGTGCATTCCTGAATAACATAATAAGCACATGTCTGCTACTTCACACAGGTTATTTATATTCATACAGAATTCTTCTCGTTGATCTACTAATAAAACTGTATTGGACCTAATTTGCCACTTAATAAATATGGTATTTGAGGTAGCATCAACAATAATAATAAAAACTTTCCTCTTCAATTTATAGACATAAAATATTTTTCATTTGTTTTATTGCTTTCATATGGGAGGGAGGGAGGAAGGAAGGAAGGAAGGAAAGAAAGAAAGAAAGAAAGAAAGAAAGAAAGAAAGAAAGAAAGAAGACAAAACTGAGAACAAATTACACAAAGGAAATCATTTGGGCAATTTTTAACACATCGCTAAAGCTTGAACACACAAAATAATAATGTTCCATCTTTCAATGACATCAATAGAAAGCCCATTAATAAACCAAGAGCAAACATTCAAATCTACAACTTTTGGGCTGTGGTATCTTTCCAATGCAAAAAAGAAATATTTCCTTCTGCCCCTCCTATAAATCCTTCATTCTACATATTGTCTAATTGTTGCTAATTGCTGGTTGTCTAATTCAAAAATAAATTTACAATTTTTAACAGTGCTTATCTTTGAAACATCGTATTAAGAAATGTGTGAATATTACATTACAATGAGGAAATAGTGAGACCAGCCCATACAAAATTTGTATTCCAGCAGAATAAAGTTGACAGCCACTCCTTTCAAACATTTTGTGAGATGTCTAGAAAACATGAGAAATCATCTTTTATTGAGTCAATCCCATCGTAAAATTATAAGGCACAAGCTACAATAAGAAAATAATAAAACCTTTCACCATTGATTTGTTAATATGGGAGAGCATCATTTTTTTATTCCAAAATTCTTTCAAATAACAAATATTCACCTTAGCAATACTCCTTTGGTTTGGTTTGAAATGTTTAGAATAATTCAAAACACATTTTAATGTTGATAGTAATTCAGGAGTTCCAAAGCTGCATTTGATCAAATTGTGAAAGGAACAAATATTCTAATTAAATATCCTGTCATTTTGCAATTTTATGCAATCCAAGTTCCCCTTGCAATAACTCAGATGGTAGAAAAAAGTTGATTGGGAATAAGATGACTAAAATATTAATACCTCTACTTGATTTTTCCGTTTAATAAAAAGACCCACCTGCAGTTTTTACATTGAATGTAAAAGTTCCTCTTAGACATTCAAGACATTCAAGCAACCATTCTGTACATAATTTGCTACTGTAGACTTCCTGAAAAATCCTAATATTTTACCAATCTGCATAAAATTAGTTAATGGTATTAGCCTAAGCATACCAATCCTGCAATAAAGGAATTAATGGTTCCCTTTGCACATATGTGTTAGTTGTTCCCTACTTTAGAGGGCGGTGCTCATCTCCGTTTCAAAGCCAAAGAGCCAGCGCTGTCTGAAGATGTCTCTGTGGTCATGTGGCCAGCATGACTAAATGCTGAAGGCGCACAGAATGCTGTTACCTTCCCACCAAAGGTGGTCCCTATTTCTCTACTTGCAGTTTTACATGCTTTTGAACTGATAGGTTGGCAGAAGCTGGGACAAATAACGGGAGCTCACTCCATTATGCAGCACTAGGGATTCGAACCACTGAACTGCCGACCTTTCTGATCGATAAGCTCAGCATTTTAGCCACTGAGCCACCACGTCCTGCAATACTACAGCTATATTCATATTTCTAACATTTATGGTTCCCTATAAACTCAGTGGGATTTTTAACCAGCTATTTGTGTCCATTTTAATCTGAAATGTAAAAATGTATGTATTTACATTCAAAAATGAGGAAAAATGCCCTGGAATTAATTTTCTCAGTTAATTAAAATAATTCAAGCAACAACAACTGAATCCCTAATAACTACAAATTGAATAGCAATATTTAAGACCACAGGCATGAGTTTATAATTTGGCCTACCCCAGTTACTATAATAACCTAATAAATTATGAAACTGTTGTATAGTATCAATACATAATTATCAAAACACATAGTCTATGTTCAACAAATAATATTTTTGTTAAACTCCAGTTTCAAATTTCTGAAATATTTTCTGATATTTGAAATGTACATCAATGTTTTCAATATCAAATGAATAATAAATGATAGCAGGATATCCTTGACTAGTTCCACAAAATATCTTGAGAGAAGGCAAAATAATTATATTTATACAGTAATTTATTTATTTTTACAAACAAACATACAATACATAGTTAATCCATCAGTGCATCCTCTG